>JARYGA010022805.1:0-25000 GCA_030545235.1 Helianthus tuberosus
CAAAAGAACATCAAACTAAATTTATATAATCATCAAAACATGTCAAACCTTGTTACAAACATAATTAAAACATCGCATTACTGGTTTTCATTTTTTGAAAACTATACAAAACATCATCTAAACCTACTTTCTTAAGCAACTATTTCTCTATATAAACAGCGGCGGAACTAGCCCAAAAATTTAGGGGTATTCTAATTTTTTAGACCAGGGGTATCCTTTGTATAACGGAGACGAAGTTGCAGGGTATTTTTACACTATTGAAACGGAGTTAAGGGGTATTTTTACATTATCAGGTCTGATCGTTGTGGTGTATGTGGCTATAAAAAAGGAAAAATATCATCACTTACATAAGGGGTGCGGACGGAAAATTCCAAGGGGCGCGAACGAAAAATTTCAAGGGGTGCGGACGAGATTTTCGACGGAACTTAGCACTAAATTTTTTTTTCCCGGGGGTGCGCCCGCCCACCTTGGGCCACCCTTATGTCCGCCCCTGTGCATAAACCGGTTTGAATCTATATCTATACTATATAATAAAAGAAACCAATAAAGGGACACTTGTCATTATTCTAGACTATCATTAATTGTATATAATTTTTATTTAATTTAAATTATTAAATTTAATATGTTTCAAACATTTAAGAAATTACAGATAAAGTTCCATAAAATATCTTATTATTTATTTATATTAACTAGGTTGGCCCTTTGACCGTTTTCATGTAAAAGAATTACATCGATTAGTATTACATTATCATCTATTTTTTATTTTTTTGAACGGCTACATAATCATCTATTATAATAAATATATAAATAAATTAATATTTTAATATTCATCAATTTACTAACAACTATTTCTTCATTCTAAAAGAACGAGTTTTAAAAGTACGTGCATATATATCTTAGGTTTGTGTTATATTAAACACATGATTTGATGAATTACATGACCGCGAGATTGTGTAAAATATAGAAAAGAATAACTATGTTGATCTCTGATCTGTGCGTTGCGACATACCTATCAAACGGTGAAAATAGATGTGCTGCGACGAGCCTGTCAAACATGGAAAAATAGATGTAAAAATGTTGAACCCCACGCGTACGTTGCGGCGTGTTAACTCAGAAAATTTAAAACGAAACGTTAAACGGAAAAAACTTGCGAAAGATGAAAAGTAGAAGAGACCAAAGTTGAAATTAAAAAGTGTTGGGGTTAAATTGTAAAAGATGAAAAACTTTAGGTTAAAAGTAAAAAAAATCAAAGAGGTTAAATTGGAAAAGATGGAAAACTGGAAACTTTTAATTTGAGAGTGAAAAATCAAATTAATCAAAGTGGTTAAATTTTGAAGTATTGAAACTTTAGACTGAAATTGTCAAAGATTGAAACTTTAGAGATAAAAGGGAATAATCCAATTTTTTTTGAAAAACTCCCAAAGCTAAGGGTACAACAAGCATAAGCACATTTATGTTGCTTATTTATAGTTTTTAATTTTAATTACTAGGTTAGAAATTATATCTTAATTCCTTAATTGTAGATAATTATTATCTAATTTAAATTATTAAATTTAATATATGTTTAAAATGCAAGAAGAATAATAACTATATTTATCATACTAATAAATTTAAATTTTAAAGTTATAATTTAATAATTACCGATAATTTATACTTATCTAATTAATTTAAATTTAAATATTATTTTTTTTATATAATTTTATCTAATTGGCTAATTGCTATATGCCTAATCTGGACATTTCAACATTTTTTAGAAGTAATAAATTAAGACCACTATTATTTAAATAAAAATGTATGTTCACAAGACTGTTAAAACTCGTGAGAAAGTCGATGATACAGTTTGTCTTCTAATCGATGGTTCAAATGCTTTCATATTTATAAACTTGACAAACATCACAAGTTTTGATCATACATGACACAAAATTTTGTTTGGATATCAGAAAAGCGTCTTAAAAATATCGTTTTATAATTGTTAAATCTTCGTTATTAATTATTTGATTTTTTATTTACTTAACCCGTGTAATACACGGGGTTATAATCTAGTTGAGTAATATGAGAAACTGAAACTAGACTAACCCTATTTATGGACCAATTTGAATCTCTGGCCAGGTCCTTCGGTTCCACATCCCTGATTTTCAGTATTTAGCTAGCTCGGTCAAGGCCAAACCTAAGATTGAGTATATGAGAAACTGAAACTAGACTAACCCTATTTATGTACCAATTTGAATCTCTGGCCAGGTCCTTCGGTTCCAGATCCCTGATTTTCAGTATTTGGCTAGCTCGGTTAAGGCCAAACCTAAGGCTAGAGGGTGTGGTTGGAGCCCCCAAGGGGCTTTATCAGTCCACATAAGCGTCATGTCAGCCTGGGGGGCTTTATCATCCCCCCCCCTGTTAATTTGCAGGGTGTGGATGGATGATTACCTATTTATTTATTTATTTAAATATTTGTTTTTTTAAATTAAATGGCAATTTTAATAACTAGAAAATAAAAAAAAACATAATTTCATTAAAAAAAATAAAAACATTACAAAGTCATTAAAAAATATAACTAGAAAATTTATAACTAATAATTTATAACTCGTCGTCTTCGTCGACTCCTCCTTGTTCACGATAAAACCATAGGTGCTCGATCAGATCGGCTCGAAGGTTATGGTGTGTGTACCTAGCCCGTATCTTCGCTCGGATATCTTCTTTCTCAGCGTATGTTAGTATTGGGTTCGTCGGTTGGTTACTTTCATCATAGTTTTCTTCACAAAACGCTCTACCCGAGTCCTCCAATATCATGTTATGCAAAATGATACACGTATACATGACGTTTCTCATTTTACTTTTTTTCAAGTATCCTCGACGGCTGGGCGATGATAGACCATCTTTTTTATAACACACCGAAAGCCGGCTCGATATCTTTTCTTGCTGACTCTTGTTTTTTTCTTGAAATACAATGTTTTTTTGTCATCTGGACACCATCGGATGAGGAGCTCGAAGAAGACTTTTTTTAGTTATGATTGGTGTGTGTTTTAGTTGTGATTGGTATGTGTTTTGGTTGTGATTGGTGAGTTATTTAGTTTAGGATAGGTTTATATATATAATAGAATAAAAAAGTTTTTTTTTTTTTAATAGTCGACCGTTTGACAACGGTCAAGTTTGACCAATTCACCTCGTTCAACGAGTAAGAAGACCGTTACCATGTTGGCGAGCCATCTATGGCGCCCCCAGTTAAATTCCAGGGTGTGGGTGGATAACGCCCCGGAGCGCTATAGTGTCCTAGCTGGCGGGGGTGGCGCCCCCACACCCTCCGGCCTAAGAAAAGCGAGAGGAAACTGCCCCACTTGAATCATTGTTTGAAAAACAGCCTTAGTTATAAAAAGAGCAAACCTAGTGGGAGGTTGCGGCATGTGCGGGTTCTAGAAATGTTGGGCCAACTTGGACCAAATGTACGCATCCTTACCCTACATTTCTGCTAGACTGTTTCCATGACTTGAACATGTGACCTCTGGCTCTAGATCACATGACGAAACCTTATTGTTGCTCCAAGGTTTTAAGTATACATAGTTGATTCATCATTGTAAACATAATATCAGTGTATATGGGCATACTACATAGTGTATACCATGAATATGCGTGTTTCTGTTGTGCTAAGGCTAATAACCCCATAATAATACATAAGCTTCATATATTTTAAACTGCAACATGTATCATAAAACTAACGTCTACCTAAGAGCTTTGGTTTACTGCTTGTATGCCAATAGTTTGAGACACGTCTTTTTTTTTTTTCCTTTTTTATTAATAAATAATACTCGATCAACTATTTATGAGGTTTTTTTTTTCTCGAATTTACAGAATTGTTGAAAGTCTTGTGATTTGTCTCAAACAAAACCATCTCAAATCTTATTCCAACAAATATCATCTCAAAATCTAGAGTTTTAAACCCAAAAACTGAATCGTGGTCGTGGCCCGACTTGGCTGACCCAACCAGAAAAGACCGGTCTAGTCTTTGGTTTTCTTTTCTAGAAACTTCGGGTTTCAGTTAGGTCCGGACTCATTCGGTCCAGTTTCAATATGACGCACACCCCTCGAGTTCTATAGGTGGTGGTGGCGGCACATTGATGCTATGATGATACCGAAATTTGGATGAGAGAATCACGCCACTTAGTTGACCCAACTAGTGGTGCCGGTGTCATATGATTCATCCGAGTGTGGTTTATAGATCTTGGAAGGAAGGATCAGAGAGAGGCTTCGTATATGTAAATCACACATTTAAATATCTAATGAGTGGATTTTTTTTCAAATATACACTATTTAGGAAACAAGAAATAAAACCATAGATACATGTAATTAACACATTTAAATATCTAATGCAACGTGGGTCCTTTTTAAATATACACTATTCAGGCAATAAAAAATAAAAGAGTTAAATGCCATTTTAGTCCATGTGGTTTGGGCCATTTTGCCAGTTTAGTCCAAAGGTTTCATTTTTAACCTGTGGGTCCAAAAAGGTTTCATAGTTGCCATTTTAGTCCACTTGGTTAACTTCATCCATTTTTTCTGTTAACGAGAAGGCCAATTTGGTCATTTTGTATGTAATTCTGTTAACTAAAAGGACAATCTAGCCATATAAAATGACCGAATTGGCCTTCTCGTTAACATAAAAAATGGATGAAGTTAACCAAGTGGACTAAAATGGCAACTATGAAACTATTTTGGACCCACAGGTTAAAAATAAAACCTTTGGACTAAACTGGCAAAATGGCCCAAACCACAGGGACTAAAATGGCATTTAACTCAAAATAAAACCATGGATCCCCTTTAATTATTTTTTTTTTGGGGGGGGGGGGGGGGGGGGGGGGGTTGGGGGTTTTTTTGGTGAGGTATAGTTTTTTTTTGTTTTTTATTGCTCGGGGAGGGGGGGGGGGGGGGGGGTTAGGTTTTTTTTAGGTTTTTGGGGGGTGGGGGGTTAGGTTTTTTTGGTGAGTTATAGTTTTTTTTTTGCCGGGGGGGGGGGGGGGGGGGGGGGGTTTAGGTTTTTGGGTGGTGGTGGGGTGGGGTGGGGGTGAGTGTTTAGGTTTTTGGTGGTGATGTAGTGGGTTTAGTTTTAGGTTATTGGACACTTATCACTCTATAAATCCTTTTTACACTTCTTACAATTAGAAGCCTTTGTAGAATAACTTGACCCACATTATTAAAACTAAAGACACCAAGTTTTGATTAATTGATCGGGGAAGGGTATGGGGAGGCCTCTTGATGAACAAAATGTAGATAAACAAAATACTTCGATACTTGAATAGTTGAATTGGTGTAGATGGTATCCTTTTCCGGGCCCAGTCCAGTGGGCTTTGGTTACACTAGTGACTAGTCAGGACTCAGGCCCAGTAAGGTTTTGACCAAGCCCTGCTTTATACGAGACTTAACCACAGACTACATGTGACTAATTTGACTGTTGAAGTATCTGCAAATCCCTTCTAACGGGATAGAGGCGGACCTAGGTAGAGGTCTGGTAAGCGGGCGCACCCCTTGAAAAAAAAAAAATTGTGTATCTTATAGGGCAAAATCCCAATCACACCCAATGAAAATTTGGTTAAACCCCTCATTCGCACCCCGTGAAAATATTTCCTAGGTCCGCCACTGAACGTGATTCTCTTGTCTATAACCTATTCGCCTTTACTCCAGCATGTGGAGATGAAGACCGACACTACACCACCAGCGAAATGACCGGGAACAAGAGAAATGAATTATAGCACATATAAGACATGTTATTGTTTTTGCGACATTTAGGCAATAACCATAACACATATAGGATATTATTATTGCATGGTAAAAAAAAGGTAGGTAATATGAGTTATTCGGTTTAGTTAAGTAATCCTAATTGAATCTAAACAACATATGGACCACATTTTTCAATTCGAGTTCAATGTTATGCAGTAGTTGGTTTATTTATGGGCCTAAGCCAATGAATTTGTAATCCTCACTCGATGCGTAGGTAGGGTGCATTGAATGAGATTAACAACGCGTCCATTATATGTGTACATAACATTTAAAGTTTCCCTAAAAAAGTCACGTTTGTTTTTCGGTATCATATGTTAAATTGTCAAAAACTTATTTCACAATAAACAGAAAAATAAAAGAATATTGTTACTAAAGTGTTCAAAATAAGATATAGTATGGGTTGCTAAAGAAAAAAACATCTCTTGCCCATGAAATGAAATTCTTTAAAAGTGAAAGAATTATTGATGAACAAGTCATTCCATTCTTCCAAACAAAACAAAACTCCTCGACAGTGGCGGACGGTTATTTTTTAAAAATATTCGAAAAATTTATTTTGTAAAGTACGTAGATAACACATGAAAACAAGTATCAGACGATATAGAAATTACGATAAATTGATATTGTAAAGTACGTAGATAACACATGAAAACAAGTACCAGATAGTATAGAAATTACTAATATCATGTGACACTGCTTTTGACATGTAGTGATATACGCCACGTTCAATGAAAAACGCAACGCAAAATAATAGTTTGGGACACACGTACCCGACAAGCTGAAATTATAGGAGTAAAATGGTTTGAACTTTATTTGAATGACTCTTATCTTCTTGGTACAACAGTACTTTCAATACAAATCATGTTGTTTGCAAGTAAAAAACACATACCCTACGAGATGTATGAGCAACAATAGTACGTACGTACGTACATACATACATACATAGCCACATAGGTTCATCTTGTAACACAAACATACGGATATAGATATAGTTTTCATTATCTCTATCGAAGTTTACTCATTTCGGGACATATTTTAGCAGCTCTTGACCATCATGTTCTTTCAAAGCTGCCACCAATTTGCATGTGCAACCATTCTGGTGATGACCCCCTACTGAACTCCCTAGTGGGTTGTGACCCAAATGGCACCACAGCCATTTCATATGCTTGTTGACCAAACTGTTACACCCGCATTGACTTTTAGATCAAAGGGTCATATTCATATATGATCAACAGTTCAAAACACATGACATTTTTTCACTTACATCTTTTGAAGGAAACCCTTGTGGACTTGGTTGTGATCTTGAAGTGACAGCTTCAAGCTTCATTGATAAGAACTGTCACACTCAACTTAATTAGCGTAATCCAAAACTCATGACGCAATAATCCAATAAAACAGTACGGTACAATATAATACAATACAATACAACCCAGTATGCTTACTTCGACCTGTTGTTGTAGCGATTGGATGTAATTAATTATCTCATCAAGAACCAGTGCTTTCCCGATAACCTGGAATCACATAATTCGTAGATTCATAAGCTTCTAAAACATGATCTGCTAAAAAAAACAAAACTTTTAACCGATTAACAACGAGTTAACAATTTAAATCACCTTATTACATCCAGGGACCAAATCTTGAAGAATTTTCATCCTTTCACTAATCTTCTCCCTTCTAGCCTGCCCACAAAAAAAAGTCAAAATTATGCAAAATTTATCAAATCCGAATCGATTTCGAAAAGGTTGAAAATATTACTCTTTCTGCCAGACTATGGCTATCAGTGGCTTGACCTCTTCTTGCTCTAACATGAATATAATCCTGTTTAGGCGGCTCAACCGGTTTAGCACTGTTTTCCGCTTTCTTACCCGAACTTCTTTCGGCTTCTGGCTTCGATTCGTTTTCATTTTCGATCACTAACGACTTCAATCGCTTACCACCATCACCATCAATCTGATTGAAATCCCACAGTATTTATTTTACAAAAAAAGTAAGAACCTATTACAAATTTACTAATTATAGATTTATAATCATGTTTATTATTGTCAAACTCCTACAAATACATATATTCATCGAAACACAAAACACAACAAAATATTAATAAATAATTAATTAATTGATTAATTACCATGCTATTGCCATTACTACGGCTGCTAGTAGAAACAGAAACACCTTTAGAAGACTCATCATCTTCACGCCGCTTCTTACTGTTATCCACAACCATCGGATCATTAACAAACGCACCGCTATTATTATTATGATTATCGCCTAACTGCCCCATACCAAACGACGTCGCATTGCCACTCCCACCGCCAATATTCATCGGATAGGGCCAGATCTCCGTCAAATTACACAGCGAAGACCCGGTATTACCCGACCGGAACCCACCGCCGTTCATCATAACCGGCGGATCCATCAGACAGCAAGATAAGAAGCCAATGGAATCAAATCATTGAAACCCTAGATGGGTTTGGTTTGGGTGGTTGAAAGTTGAAACAACAGATTATAACTAACTAACTGATGCCAAGATAGGAGATATAGATACAGGGGAGTATATGTAAGTATATGGAGATGTGAGAGAGGGGGTGGGGTGGGGTGGGGGGGGGGGGGGGGATAAAGCTGCGTGTGATCTCCTTCCTTTGACAGTGGGGAGTTGTTGGGTGCGTACTGTACCCACCAGGAGTGTACGTTAGTGAAAATGGACCTCGGGAGCTGAAAAGAAGTGACTTCTGAATGAGGATTCTCGGAGTGTCAAGCGTTTTGTTGTCCACCGCCTTTTTAAATAATCATCTTAAATCTCTATTTTTTTTATTTTTTTTTCTCAGCTGTACTATCAATGCTTTAAATACCGGTATAAACCGGTCGGTTAAACCGGATACTGGACACGTACCGGGTACAATAAAGGTCGGTAAAAGCTAAATACGGTATGTCTTATGTACCGACGGTAAATCCGGTTATACCGGTTCAAACCATTGAACCAGTTTGCATTATCTTAAAATTTAATTTTTTTCAATTATCTTAAAATATTGGATTATCTTTTAGATGAATTTGTAATTTATGGAATTATAAGGTTAACTAGTAACCCGATTGAACCACTCAATACAACCCGCTTCAACCAATTAAACCATTTCAGAGCCTAACCCGATATGAATAAAAAACCGGTTTTTAAAAAAACATTGCGTACGATTAACCTAAAATCACTATTTACACTCCTCTACCCACTACTCTTTACGTTTTTCATATGCATTGAAGCACAATTTTTTTTGTTTCTTTAGCAAAATTATTGAAGCTTGTTACGTATTTAGGACTGATGTGAGGTTAACTCACTTGACAAAAGAGAAGATTCAGTTAGAAAACAAAAAAAAGTTATATGTTTACATTTTTTAGAAAGGCAAACTTTATAAAAAGCAACCTGATTAGCAAATCGCTAACCAAAGAAAGGAAACTGAAACAACCGAATCAAAAATACTTTCTTTGACTCCTTTTGCTTGCCAATCAGTTCCTCGTCTTTAAATGATCCACTAAGCAGTGAAAATAATAGCATTGACAACTTCTTTTTTTTCTTTTTAGAATAACGGTTCGAATCCATCAAATGAATCAACAAATAAGGGCCTTTGTTATCCGGAAAGAAAACGTGATTAAAGAATTTCGCTCAATCAACTAGTGAGAGTTCAACTACTTAGGTTTTGTTCAAGTGATAAAGAGGAATTACTTTTTGTCGGGAGACCAAGATTTAATTCTTAAGAGATGTAACTATTTATGGGTATAATATTAGCTGTTAAAAAAAAAAGTGGTGACAATCGTTCGAAAAACACTTATTACTATGCAATAAATTCCTTTTTTTTTTTCCACACCAACAATACGTTTATGGAAACATTAGATTTAGATGCTTTGTTGTCATTGTGTATGTTTTTTTCCTTGAATAGCAAATTAACTTACTTCTATACATTCATCTTACAATATTTGAACCATTTATCTCTAGAATGAGAGATACCTTACCATCATACCATGTCCTTTAGGGACCATTGTATTTATGTTCATCTGGTTGTATTTAGTATGCTTATTGTTTACTTCTATACATTCATCTTACAATATTTGAACCATTTATCTCTAGAATGAGAGATACCTTACCATCATACCATGTCCCTTCGGGACCATTGTATTTATGTTCATCTGGTTGTATTTAGTATGCTTATTGTAGTAGTAGTGGTGGTCGTGGTAGTGGTAATAATAATTATATATAAACTAGAATTAAGCACTCGTGCATTACGGCGGGGACGTGAAATCGCACCAAATAGCACCAATGCCATATCACCGCCAGCGACCACCAACACTTAAGTTGCGCCGTGTTAATACGATGAAATTAAATCGAAACGTAAAACGTATAAAAGAATAACTAAGCCGATCTACGACTCACGCATTGTGAAGAACATCTCAAACAAGAAAAAAATAGACGTAAAAACGTTGAACCACACATGCACGTTGCGTCATGTTAACTAACAATCTTTAGAACGAACGTGAAACGAAACATAAACACGTTGAACCACACATACACGTTGCGCCATGTTAACTCACAAAATTTGGAACGACGAGTAAAAAGAAAGCTTGCGAAAGATGAAAAGTACAGGGGACCAAAGTTGAAAGTAAAATATTGTGACGTTAAATTACAAAAGATGAAAAGTTTTAGGTTAAAAATAAAACATCTAATTTTGTAAAGTTAAATTACAAAAGATAAAAAGTTTTGGATTAAAGTAAACAATCATTGAAATATTTTTTCTTTAAGATGTGAGTAGTGGATTAAATATAGAAACAATAGATATGTGTTTGTTATTACACTTAAGTGTAGTAAGTTTGCAAATGCATTGTGTGGTTTGATGTTTTGGACTTGTATCATTGTATGTGCTTGTGTATAACGCCATATAGTCAATGTTATAAGTATATTTTAACAATACAAGAGTCATTGTGGTTGGGAGTAGGTGATAATATATGCTAAACTTGATGTATGCTAGTAAAGGAGTGATGGTAACAATTCAATGTACAATACATATGTAGGGGTTAGATTCTGATGTAAACGTTACCATTGGTTTGTACTATGGTTAGAAGCATTGATATATATATATATATATATATATATATATGTAAAGAGTAGGGTACAAATCTCCTTATCGTACATTATGTACGCGCTACCCACAGCCATACACGTGTCCTGATTCAATTTAATTAAATAAGGGTATATCAGACATTCTATTCGAACATCTGAGGGCTAATCAGGGAATTCCGTCAACTAGGAAGCAGATTTCGAGTTTGTTTCATAACCGTCCATTTAATTATTGTTCGTATCAATTCGATTTGTAGGTTTTTTGATTGATTCCTGACCGAACCCAGATTGGCGATGTCCGAAAGTGCTGGATTCGTTATTTTAGGATGTTTGTTTTTGGTTTTTCATCATAGGTTTATGGTTGAGTTTTGGGTTTTATTTGATTTGAAGCTTTTTTCATTTTATTAGATTGTAATGAGGTTGAAGATAAGTTGTTTCTGGTTTTATTTGTTGAGTTTATCATATCGCATGTGCTGTTTGATATATCGCATGTGGTGTTTTTAACATAGCCCAGGATCATATGTATAATTTCGCATGTTTAAGTTGGACATTTCGCACACAATGAAGTTTAATATTTAATTTCGCATGTTTAAGTTGGAGATTTCGTAAACTAGAAAGTATTTAACATATATAGCTATTTATTTCGCACGCTTTAAAAGTAAATATATTTATTTTTGCACAGTGTGTTTCATAATTCAGTTCAATAATTGAAATCAAATAATTCAGTTCAATAATTGATTTCAATAATTCATATCAATAATTTTTCTTTTATTATATAGTTTATCTTTTTAGCACTATTTCTAACATTCTATTAAAAATGGCAGATCTACCAACATCCTCTTCTTCTGAATCAAGTATCAAGCAGGCTTTGAGGAAAAGGATTCAGGAACAAATTCAAGAGGATCGATCATGTCAAGAGATGTTGGAGACCAACATTTCTCGTGTAACAGAAAACATGAAAAGAAGACAAGAAATTCTGAACTTGCTATCTCAGATGCAAGTGAGTAGTCTTAAAGAAATTGTTGTTATGTTCATGGTGGATTTGGGTGAGAGGGATGAGAAGCAGTTGAAAGAGTTGGCGGATGCAATAACTATCTTAAGATGCTCGATGAAGATGAAAATGGAGTTTCTTTCATCTTTTGAATGAACTTTGTTTATTTTAGTGCTTTGTTTTAATAAAATACCCAAGTTTTGCATATTTCAATAAATTCGCATGTTGTTTATGGAATGGATTTTTATTTCGCATGTGTATATTCCCCTATTTTTGCAAATTTTAAGCAATTCAATGTCAAACTTGCGAATTTAAACATAATATATGCGAAATTAAAAACACAATGTTATATAACAAGTCTAAATATTCAACATAAATCCAACATCAAACAAGTTTACTTTGCCTTTCCAAAATATGCACTCATCCTATCTGGGATTACCTTCTCCAAATCTTTCATATACCTTTCTTTGTCTGGCCTTTTATCGAAAACATTTGCCTTTTTAATTATTAGTTCACGATGGATATTGTGATCGGATAGAATGATTTTACTGAGATATATGTGCCTTAGGAGATGAAGTTGTGAATTCTGTCTGTTGTTTACTTCATCTTCTTTTACAAATCCAGTCACCCATGGTGTTTTCTCTCCTTTGTACATTTCCATGTGACACATCGTAAACACTCCACAGTCTACGCCGTTATTCTTCGTCCTCCAATCCATCTCTTTTCTTTCTATAACTGAGGTTGCAAGGTCTTCTATAGCCGGTGTTGGTTTTAAAGCCTTTCGTAGGAATAAAACCAATACCCTTCTCTGTATCATAGCAACATTGTGTTAGTAGCTTTTACATAATATTTAACATGTATATGTATAAGTTTTTGTATTTACCAGTGTGTCTGGAAGCCCCTTGTATCTTTCCACAAACTCTTGTTCAGCGGCTGAATTGTCAATCAGCTCAATTTTGCCGGTTTTCAAGTGGAAGCACAAGACATAGAAGTGGTCAACTTGAAGTACCAGAATAAACACCAGATCAACCGAATCAAGTTTTTTTACCTCATATTTTAGTATGATGTCTTCAAAATTTGTGGCAAATATGTTTAGACGTTGGTTGTCTATGTATTTCTTCTTGTCGTAAAAGATATCCGGCTGTATGTTATGTAATTAGAATCAAAGTTAAGTATTGTATTAAAGGTATCTAAACAATGGAATTTTTCACATGCGAATAGTATCTATACCACATGCGAAATTACAACAATATGAGAAATGTTGTTTTTTGTTTTCACAGGAAGACTATCTACTATTCTACATGCGATTTAGCTATAACTAGTATGCGAAATCATTGAATATGCATTTACTGTTTTAATTTCAAATGCCAAAATGTTTATGAAAACATACCATCATTGTGCTAAACAAGAAGAGTCTGTATGGTGATGATTTTCTATCCCTCTTTTTCTCTTCAAGGTTTAGAACATCCACAAATGCATCTATTCCGTTTGATGCTACGTACTGACCCCTGTAGAAGTTTTCGAATATAGCTTTGAATGTGTAAACTCCAGTTTTTGATCGATAAAATTCATCTCTATCAGGCAAAAAATAAATAATTAATATTGTTGTGTGTATATATTTAGATGTTTGTTAGTTGATATAACCATTTTACTTACTTTTTGTTGAATATTTTGTGTAGATTCTGCCAGGTTCACTGTTTCTTCGATAACAGTTTCGTTTTCACCACTTTCTGCAGGCCAGAGTAAGTTAAGTAATATAATAATTTGTGCTTTTTAATTCTGTTCTAATATAAAGTGTTTTTTTACCTTTGGCAGGTGGTTTGTAAGCGTATACACCCGTTTCGACAGTTTGAATGTTTGCGATAAGGGTGTCTGTCACTCCTCCATCATCTTTATTTGTCAGTCCTTCATCATCTGGCTGCAGTACCCCTATAGATACAAATTATTGAATTTTAATACATCAGAATCAAAATCGCAGGGTATACATCACATTGCATGCGAAATCAAATTTGAACTGTTTTTGCAGAAATCGCATGTGTATAAGAAATAGTGATTTTTTTACATAATTTCGCATGTGTTAATTTTGAAATCGCATGTTTTACCTTCTGATGCCATTTGTACCAAAACATCGGATATTACTTTTTGAGCTTCTTCATCCTGTCTACCTTCTTCGTTTGTAGTAACTTCATGATGAACTTCAGAAGCTGGATTTTCAGGCTCTTGATGGACATGAGAGGGTGAAGTTTCATGCTCTTGATTCGAATCAGGCGGCACACAAATGGGATTATTCCGAATCGTCTCATCCCACTGCTTACAGGCCTCCATAATCTCCGAATCCCAAAAACACTTAGTTTTTACTTCTGAAACTAAGTTGTTCATCTCTTGAACATCTTGGACCATTTTAATGTATTTTTTTACATTTACTTTCATTTTTTTCAACAGGTTCTGTAATATTTTTCCAGTTAAGATACTATCAATTCAAATGTTAAATATAAATAGATTAAGTGAAATTAATATTTTTTTCCGCTTACCTTTTTGTTGATTCTCGAAGCCTCTCGTTCTCGTTCATGGGCTGTGTCGTAGATTACCGATGGTGAAAGTTGAACAGGAGTGTTGCAATAATCCATCATTTTCTGTGTGTGTGTTCCAACTCCCATCTCAAGGTTCAACTAAGACATTTCATGTATTTCAAAACTGAAATCCATGAAATCATCAATGTTCTCGTTATCGTTTGGCTCGTCCCCGGTTTCTATGTTTTGTACTGCACGTGCAGTCCTTCTTTTGTAGCTTATTGTGGTGTCAACCGGTGGTCGTAGTGTATAATCCTCCGTTGAACGACCCTCTTCTTCTTCATTTTCTTCTTCTTCTTCACTCTCACTTGATGTCCACAGAGGTCCGTTATCCGAAATATGCTCTTCGACTTTATCAATCTCCGAAGATGTGATATAACGAATACTTGGTATTTCCACGACTTTCTCAAACAGTTTAAGCTTCTTGTTGTACTCATGCGTGTATAGAAGCTGTATAAATCGCAAGATCATTTAATTATATGACAAAACAAACTAGTATTTTAAATATGTTATGAAATGTATTAATGCATACCGTAAGAAAGGCAACAGGTCCCACGAACTGTATTTTATAGTTCTTCCAGCCCGCTCGTGTACGTCGCAAAGTGTCAAGTACAAATGAGCACCAATCTAGATTCTGTATTTCCTCAACAGCCTCTACACCAAGCAAACATCTATCATTTGCAGTTGTTGCCTTTGTAATCTCCGCAAAGAAGGTCATCCAGTACACCAGGAAATTTAATCTAAACAGGCTCCCCCCCATCTCTTTGATTTTCCATTGTATTTGCAATTAAGCCATGGGTAATTCTCGTGTTTTCCCCCCAATGGCTGATGAATGTATCCCTCACAGCATTTCCTGGTTCTTTACTCTTTTCAATTTTTCTTGCTTTTTAACTTTTCTTTTATCGGCTATTATCTCAACCTGCTTTGGCCCCTTTGGTATTCCAAATACCTCATAAACTGTGTCCGATGTTATCTTTATTTGGAGTTTTCCTACGTTTAGCGTATCGAAGTTCTCGTCAAAGTTTCTGGCTAGCCAATATGCCAATCGTGTCGAAATATGGTTGATATTGATATCTAGAATAGCACCAAATCCCATATTCCTCACCTCTTCAACCTGTTTTTTTGAAAATTTCTTCACAGTATCCATGTATGAGTTAGGTTGGCATCTCAGCAGTATTGCTTCGTTGCTGTATTTGAAGAATTCCCTATGTTCTGTTTTAGGTGGTTCCACCTTTTTTGAATGTTTTTTTTGTCTGTATCTTAGATTTCCTGTCATCTTTTTTCTTTTTTGGGAGTGGCTTAACAAAGTCATCCTCTTCAGAACTTTCTTCAACTATTCTTCTTTTTCTATTTTTGTTAACTTTTATCAGTGTTGATATTGGGCCTTCAAAGTCATCATCAGAATCTATTTCTACAAAATCGCATGCTATCAGTCAAAAACCTTTATAAAATCGCATTTATCAGTTAATCATGTACACCAAGTCATTAAGTGATAAAATAGCATGAATGAGTTATCAATTCGCATGTCTTAGTTAAGCATTACCAAAAACTAACCAATCTTTATAAATCGCATGCTTTAAGCAACTAAAAAAAATATAAAATCGCATGTATAATTTAATCATGATCCCCTAAAACTAACTAATCATATGAAATCGCATGAGGTTTTTATCAATTCGCATGCTCAACCTAAGCTAAGACAAAAACCTTCTACAAACAAAACTTTACCTATAAAATCGCATTTGTAATACAAAACCCTATATAATATCGCATGTATAATTTAATCATAATCCCCTAAAACTAACTAATCATATGAAATTGCAGGAGGTTTTTATCAATTCGCATGCTCAACCTAAGCTAAGACAAAAACCTTTTACAAGCAAAACTTTAGCTATAAAATCGCATTTGTAATACAAAACCCTCACAAAACTCTATATAATATCGCACATATATCAGTTTATCATTTAGAAAACTACATAATCATGCTAAACCTAATAAATAACCATACCAGTCATAAACCCTAACAAAATTGTAGTTATGAACAATACCTAATCTTATAAAACTATATGTTTCACTCTAAAAGCTTAATAAACAAACAAAATCACATTTAACATTAAAGTCCCTGTATATTCCATTATAAAATCGCAAATGTCAATCGATACCTGGATTCATCTTCTTCGCTTGTGGTCTGTTGTTGTTTGTTTTGCTTCGTTTCTCAAAACTCATGAATCTTAGTTGAATCGCAACGGAGAGTAGCAGGGAACTTGGGAGATGTTGATTTTGGGTTTTACGTTATGTGTTGTGAGTTATTGTGTGCTGATTATCAGGGATTTTGATCTCGCATTGGATGATTTTAACCTTGGCGGTTTCTTTTTATTAATTTTAATTTGATTAATTTAATAGTTAAACACGCGGTTTAAATGAGATGATCTGACGGTTGTGAATGTAGCGTACATAATGTACGATTAGTGTATTTGTATGATAACCGGCCTCTATATATATATATATATATATATATATATAGGTAAAGTGTAGGATACAAATTCCCTAATCGTACATTACATACGCGACGGTAGTAACCGTACACGTGTCCTGATTGGTTTTTCTTTAATAAGGTTAAATCAGACAATTAATTCAATCATCTGAGGGCAAATTCGTCTCTTCATTCAATCAGCGAGAAGTTCGTTACACTAATATCCCGGTAATTATCATTCGAATCAGTTTCAAATTTTTCATAATTCTCAAATTGCAGTTTTCGTTCGTCTGTGTTAGGGTTTCATTCAATTGTTTTTTTCGATGGATCCACAGAGCAGCACTGGACGAACAGATGTTGATTTTGAAGAAACTCGACCGATCGGTGATCATGCTCAATTATCTGCATATCAAAGAGTGTCGATTGAGGATGTTTTAAATCCGCAACCTGCAAATCCAAATCCAATTGCAAGTACAAGTGCTGTAAACGAGTGTTCTAATGGTAATTATGTTAATTCAGATCTCTAAATTGTTCGTAGACTTGTTTTTTGTTTAATCGTAGCAATGATTTTGCATTGTTGTAGCTGTTTTTTAAGTTTGAATGTTGAGTATATTTTTGACATGAAAGCAACATGTACAAATTTGCATGTTATGAGTCTTTCAATTCGCATTTGATGTTTATTTTCTTTACGTATTTATCATGTTATGGTATAATAAATCGCATGTATAAAACGTATTAATCAAAATCATCATTTTCGCATGTGATTGTTCATACAATTCACACGTGTTGTTGTTCTACGATGAAATCATGCAGTTATTAATATATCGCATGTAACTAGTCCGATAATTCGCACGTGTTTTTGTTTTTCTGATTTGATTTATGTAGATGAAAGGGTTTACACTCCGGAGGTTCAAGCATCAGCTACACCTGTGGTTGGAATGCAATTTATCTTTATTGAACAAGCATATGCGTTTTACCAATCATATGCTAAGTTAGCTGGTTTTTCTATTCGAAAAGGTGGTGAAGTACATAGTGGTGGTATAATCAAAACTAAGTATTTTGTTTGTTCTAAAGAGGGACATAAGCCACTGTGTATTGACGATCGTTATTCGAAGTCAAAAAAGCAATTCAAATCAAGGAACAGGGGGACTATTAGAACAGGATGCAAAGCTCAACTTATGATTTGCACTGTGGATGGCAGATTATATACAGTAAAGAGATTTGTTGATGGCCATAATCATAAGTTTGTATGTCAACATGATATTCACATGCTGCCAGCTTACAGACAATTGTTAGATGTCCAGGAGGAGATGGTATGGGAACTAGGCACTTTAAACCTTGGCCCTGTCAAAGCTTTCCATATAATGAGGAAACGTTATGGTGGTTTCGAGAATGTTGGTGCCACGGTTGATGATTGCAAAAATTTTAGGAATCGAATTAACAACTATATAGGAGAATATGACGCTGACATGGTGATTAATAGGATGACCGACAAAAAACAGTATTTAGCTGATTATTCATTTGAATATTCTGTTGATGATGACAAACGGTTAACTTGTTTGTTCTGGGCTGATGGGTTATGCAAGCTTAACTATATGGAGTTTGGGGATGTGATATCGTTCGATGCAACTTTCAAGACAAACAGGTAAGTGTTTCAAGACAAACATATTTTTTATTTATTTTCGCATGTTTTATGACTTCACAAACTTATAATATCGCATGTGTAGACATTGAAGAGTTGGTGTTGAATATATCGCATGTTATACTGTTTTGTTTTCGCATGTGATTTTTTTGTCTATTTCGCATGTTTCAATGTGTTTTCGCATGTGTTTGTTCAGCTACAAGATGGTGTTTTTTCCGTTTACTGGCGTTGATAACCGCTGTCGAAATGTAACACTTGGAGCTGGGTTGTTGGCATCGGAGAGCATTGAATCATATAAATGGCTTCTGAATTCATTCTTAAAGTCATTTGGTCGGCAGCCAAAAGTTGTAGTGACGGACCAAGACCCTGCTATGAAACAGGCTATTGAGGAGGTTTTCCCTAACAGCAGACACAGATTGTGCATGTGGCACATAATGAAAAAAGTGGCAGATAAGGTATAGCATGCTATATTGGCTTTTGTTAGTGTTTTTTTTATAATATAGATTTTGTTATAGGCTGATATAAAAAGCATTTATTGTTATAGGTTGGACACGAGTTGTGCAATAACGATGACTTTAAAAGGAGGACGTGCGACATTGTATGGACTGATTCCATTGAGCCCGAAGAATTCGAGAGACAGTGGAAGTTGGTGATGATTGAGTTCGGTCTCACTGAAAACAAATGGATTGATGATATGTTTTCGATGAGAAACATGTGGATTCCGGCTTTTTACCGGCATGAGCCCATGTCTGGTCTCATGCGAACAACTTCGAGATCAGAGAGCGAGAATCATTTTTTTGCCAAGTGTCAAATTCACAAATAACTCTTGTAGAGTTTATGAATAATTTTGATGGTGCAATGGACGTCCAAAGGTTCAATCATAGAAAGAATGATCATATTTTAAGATATACTGAGCCTGCTGATTGGAGCGAAACTTCTTTGGAAAAAGATGCTGCTAAGATATTCACCAGGTCTATATTCTTTGATCAGCAAATAGAGATTTATGGAACAATTTCTGAATGTCTGCCGATGGACACCAAAACCGAGGGTCCACAGATCAAGATATTGTTGAAAGATTTTAAAGCCCATGGAGATGGTTTATTGGAGGTATTATAGCAAATATATTTCAAACATGCGATTTTGAAAAGCTATATGCGAATTTCATTTTTCAGATCATGATTTTGTAATATGCGATTTTGATATACGCATGCGATTTTAAATTTTATACAATCAAATGATTTTTAGACATGCGAAATTGTTATTTTACACATGCGATTTTAAATTTTAATATATATTTTTCTTTTGGTTTTCCTAGGTGTGGTTCAAGAATCTTGAAAATGATGTAACTGCACAGTGTAGCTGTTTGCGTTTTGAGCAGTATGGGCTACTATGCAAACACATCTATTTTCTTTTCAAGATGTTTGGTGTTAAAGAAATACCAAACAAATATGTTATGAAGAGATGGACGAAGGATGCGGTGCCGAATGAGTTAAATGTGAAGTACAATTTAAGGGTGGGTGACAAGGATGTGCAACACAAGGCTAAACGGATTGCTCGTGAAATCATCCACACAGGGGAGTATTTGGTTAGTAATTTGATTTTCGACCTTGATCAACTTGTTTTAGTGAGGGATCAAATGATGCAGCTTAAAGAGAGAGTTGATCAGAGTCGTATAACCAAGCAACTTGATCCAAAATTTGACCGATTTTCAAAGTTGATTGGTTATCAACAACCAGTTACTAATGCTCCTCCTACTGTCCGTGTGCCAGCTGGTATAAGAAACAAAGGTCATGGCTCGCATAAAAGGATTAAATCCAAGAAGGAACAAATGATCAGCCGCAAAGGAAAAAGGTCAAGGACATGTAGCGTATGCAATGAAAAAGGTCATGATATTCGGACTTGCGAGATACTGAAAGCCAAACAACAAGGTAAACAGCAAAAAAAGAAGATGAAGGGCGTCCAGATTGAAAAAGATCCCAGAGACAAAGACAACGAGGTCGAAGACGATGAAGAGGAAGATGAGTTTGAAGATTACAGTGGTGGTAGTGATGATGGATCTGAAGAAGAAGATCAGTGGGAGGAGGTTTCAAAAGATGATGAGGAAGATTAATTTTTTTAAATGTAAATGAGAATTTATACGAAACAAATGCGATTTTATTTTCATCTGTTTATATCATTTTTTCATGCGATTTTAGTGTATAAACATGCGATTTTATATGCATCAGTTTATAATTAGTGTTACATGCGATTTCACTTTTAGTACATGCAATTTTATATTATAATCAAGCATAAGATTTGTTCAAAACATATACCCAAAATATAAAATAGTTGTTATTGTCTAACACAGCTACAACCATAAAACGATTAAACAGAAATTTAGTTACTTGAAGCAAATATTTTGTCACGTTCAGCAGAGCTGAACTCCATCTTCTCCTTCACAGTGTTTAGAGCATCTTTCAGGAAAGAGAAGGCTAAGTCATCAGCTCGAGATTGCTCCTTTATGTGATTCAAAGCTCTGTCTCTGAAGCTTGATGGTGGTTCTTCAAGTAGTCTCTCCCACATATCTTGATTTTTCTTGATTTCTTCAAGAATTTTCCCCTGCACATCAAGAATCAAATGAGAAGAGGTGACATCGGTGCTTATTTCTATCAACGTGCGAGTTGACAATAGCTCTTTTATTGCAATGTTTTTTATTTTTTCTAAATCTTCAGATGCCATTTTTTGTGGGTGTGTTTTTGTGTGTAACACCCCGTGTTTTGAAAGTCAAAGTCAAGATTGAAGTTAAAGGGAGACAAGATTGCTAATTGCGATCTGTCACTCCTTGCTCAATTCCTGTTTCGACTTCTTTGTCTTGAAGATAGTCTATTTTATGCTTTACGTTAGTTGTATTATGTGGAGTATTTGTTAATAATCGATGTCTAATCACTTTATCGCTTATCGCAATCGCACTCGCAACTCGAATTACGCGTTCTAGTTATAGTATTTACGTGTGTGTGCTTTATGTGTTACCTGTGCATGTTATTAATGTTTTGTGATGTGGTGATCAATCAAAACTCAATCGCAATCGAATCGCAAAGGCTAAACGAATATTAAATAAGGATGATTGTATGTTGATATAGTGTTGGGATTAAAAGTAATTTGAATAGGAAACTCTATCGCATCGCAACGCTCGACACTCGAATCGAGACTGCAAAACTCATCGCGCCGAGCACTCGAACCGAGTGGCCAGCCGACCAAGTTGCCACCCGATCGGGCTGCCATCCGAGCGGAGTGCAACTCGATCGAGCTGCCACCCGACCTAGGTGCCACTCGATCGAGCTGCCACCCGGGCGGGCTGCCACTCGATCGACCAACCACTTACTCCCCTCCATTTCCCCCACTTTCCTTTTTGGGAAACCCTATAAATACCTCCTGTCACATCACAAACTTACCTTTTCTGCACAACTCGTCCGACCAGCGCTTTCAACCTATATTTCTTTCGATTTCTCGCTAATCTTGTAAGTTTTCAACCTAAATCTTGTACTTTCTTGATCTACACGTACTCCTACACCTTTCTATCTTTTGAATCTTAACTTTTAACCGTGAAATCACTAGATTTGAGGTGTTCTAGGATGACGTCATCATGGTGTTCTTATGAACTTCATGTTTTGACTTCAATCCACCAAGAACAACTTAGATCTGAACGATTTCCACATGAATAAATCAAGATCTTTCATAGATCTGAACATATTCATGGTGAAAAGGAGTGAAAGATGGTTTTCCAACTTTCTTTCAACTCTTTTACACTCAATGCACTCAAAACCGATAGAATCGAAGCTTGTTCTAATCTTCTACTCTTGTGGATGTGTTGGTTCAAGATCTGGATTCTATCCACGAGGTTACTGATTTCGGGTTAAACATGAAACACCGTCACGAACCTGTGAACGGGGTCGAATTTGGGTGATTCCTGTCCGACCGGGTCACTAAGCCTTGGTGAGTTTTCTGTTGTTTAGCACGTTATCAAACAGTCTATAGAAAACGACAAACTATCAAAACAACCAAGGAAGAAGACGACCAGGTCATCTGGGACGGATTGCCGTCCGATCGAATTGCCGTCCGATCGGATTACCACCCGACCGGACTGCCACCCGATCGGATCACACCTTGGGTCCCACACTTAACTTTTATTTCAATATTTGAGGTTTTGAACATTGAACGGATTACTGTCCGATCAGATTACCACCCGATCGAATACTACCCGACCATGTGATGTTTGAATTCAAACACTTAAACAATTTTTCAAGATGTTCAATTCGAACGGATTGCCACTCGATCGGATGGCCATCCGACCGAGTGACTGTCCTGCTGTGAACTTGTTCTCAACCTGAGAAGCCTCGCCACTAGGATTGCAGTCCGATCGAACAGCCGTTTGATCGATCGACCTGAAGGGTAGAGATACTTCTCTGTTTTTCAAAATGCTACAACAAAAACTTCAAAAGACAAGCCATCATACACAAACACATCTATCCCAAACGAGATGACGATCCAATCGAGTGGCCACCCGATCGGGCGACTACCCGAACGGATTGTCATCCGATCGACCGACCACCCGATCGGATTGATGTTCAACCCGTTGACACTTTGTACCATTTTACACGCCGCTTATCTTTTGTGCTATCGTTCTGATCTGGCTAACCTTACTCTCTAGCGCTCCCTTCAATCCATCATCGCTGTGAGTATACTTGATCCCTTTTTGCTTTACGCACTTTTAGGTGTTACATACGTTACTTATTCTAAATCACATCAAACACACTACGCAATACTTTAACGCTAACCGTTACCGCATGTTATACGTGACTTAATGAATGCTTGTTTGTTATGTTTACACTTGGAATGCTGTCTACCTGCCTTTGCAAGGATAGTACTATTAGTTTGGACTCAGCACCTGTTCACTCAAGGGTTGTTAAGGACAATTTGTTACATGGCTCACAGTGGTGAGTATGTATTACGAACTGCCTTGGGCAGTCAACCCGCAGTCATTGGTATCGATAGGTTCATGTCGATAACTAACGTGCTTCATTTCACACTGTGTACATGCTGGTTATGCGTAATCAATTTCGAACTCTATTATATTTATTAAACTTGTATGCTCACCTTTACACTATGTGTATTGACTTTTACTTTAACGTATGTGACAGGTGCTTAGGATGTTTATATGCTTGGCTTGCTGTGAAATCGAGGCTAGGCAAGGTCTAGAAACAAATAAATGAATTGTCTGTATTTGAAATCTGAGTTGTCGGAACAGAACAATTTGACTGGATCTTGACTGTAATAATTATGTTATCTTTTATGTCATGGTATGGGACATGATGCTTTAAATAATTGGTAATTATAGTTGTTATGGAAACTTCTGGACAATCTGTTTCACTCAGTGTCACGCCCCGATGTTTCCGCCATCGGTTGGGGTGTGGCAGATTGGTATCAGAGCCATAACTATAGGGAATTAGGCAAGACTCGACCTAGTCCGGGTCGATGTCTTAGAAACGACCTAGTCTATAGTTAGGTATCAACAGACCGACTTGTGCATATCCTGTAGGGATTATGTACGAGCTTACCGCTATTTCTCACTATTCCCGCCTACGCTACGCTATCACTGCACTTTAATTTTCAAAAATAAACGAGCGATTAGGTCGAGATTAGGTGTGAAAACCGCAAACTCTCGACTAATTTGCTTGTCCAACCCGTATTTTTATCTATAAACACGAGAATTTGCGTTGAATCAGGAGTGAAACCCATACTTTGACGCATAATTTCTCCTTATTTTATCAAAAACAGGAACGAAGTCGTTAAGTCAGGGGTGAAACCCGAACCTCGACGACTTGTTCAAAACTCTCACCAAAGTCTCGATGGACTCCAACGACTTGAAGTCACACTGTAACTGGAAGAATGCGTACCGTTCGCCCAAATACGAGGCAAGATCACAGTCCTGAAAGTCAAAGTGTGTACGGAAAGTCCTTGTGAATAGTCGAATCACTTTGGATTAGTCGACGTCTAACAGCCGCAGACAATCTATTCTCGATTTTTATGTGTTTCGATTCTTAGCTTGCTACTGCCGACTCTGATATCTCGTCACTTTTATATGGATTTTATGTGTTTTATGTGATTTATCTGTTTATGTGTTACGATTTTTGGTGATTTACTCGCTTTTTCGCTATCGCTTTGATTGACACACACGACTCGCACTACACTTCTACCTCAAAACGCTTGCAAATCGCTATTTGTGGATGATCGCATGCTACGATTATGCGCTTATACTATACTACTCGCTATGTTATTCGGGATCGCCATTCTCGAACGCTTGCGGACTTTGAATGATAGGTTTCTGTATTCTGACTGCCTCTTGTGATTACATGCTTATGTGCTTCTGTGTTCTGTGCCTTACGTGCTTATGTGCTTCGGTGCTTATGTGAATCTGTGATTATGTGCCTATGTG
>JARYGA010022806.1:0-46732 GCA_030545235.1 Helianthus tuberosus
AAACTGATTAACCCCATAATTAGTTCCATGTTTCTTCAAGAACGGTAATATCCATTCAACTAGTAAACCGATAGAGCAATTAGTTTACCGTCCGGTTTTCAACTCAATACTTACGTCTCAAAAATGAACTACTACATCTCATAAGTAAATTAAATAAACTGCAAAAAATATATATATTTTTAACAACCCCATAAGGGTGAAAGGGGTGGGTGCGGTGAACCATGCGGTAAGTGGTTTTACCGATGGGGAACACCGTTGCCAACGGGAAAGTCACCGCAAGGGGATGTTAATTTCGGTGACTACTCACCGCATAGGGGAAGAAGAGAGAGACTTGGATAATGGCGGGGCTTACTCTTTTCAACCAATCATATTTTTTTATATTTAAAAAATATAGTTTACCTCTCTCCAAGAGAGGTGACCACCCTTTATGTTTTAGTGCAAGAGATGACTTAGAGAGTAGAATTGACATGGCAAGATGCGATTGGGTGGGTGGAGAGTTTATCTCTCCTCAAGAGGTGACCACCTCTTTCACCCTAAGGCAACCCGTAGTGGGGCATTATATCATGACAAAAGAGCTTATAGCACCCCATAGTGCCGCCACACACCACTACGGCCGGCGCTATGGGGTTTAAATTTGGGACCCCGTGATGTTCATAGCTGCGTGAGGGGGTGTTTGGTTTCAAAATTTGACCGTTTGAACCGTCATAAATTTAAAAAAAAATTCATTTAATAATCCAACTCTCCTATAAATATTCCCCACCTCTCCTATTTTTTTTTAATCCAACACACTCAACACAGTCGGTGCAAGATCGAGAAGGCCCGAGTCTTCGTCGATGGGATCCTACATGACTAATGCATTTTCGAAGATAAATCGACGCCTTCAAGACATACACGAACTAGGGACTCAACGTATGGAAGAGAACCGGGAAGTGATCGAGATTATGCGAGATAGACAATGGGGTCATGACTTTGAATTTTACTCTAATCCACACGACCAACTAACCGGAAAAGCGTTGAAGACGGCGTTACAACAAAAGGAGCGAATCGAAAAAAATATAATCTTTGAGTTTTTTATTTTATTTTATTGTAATGTTTTTTTTTAATTTTAGTGTAATGATTTTTTTTTAATTTAATGAAATGGTCTTTTATTTTATAAAGTTTGAAATTAATTAAAAAAATTTGAAAATTAATAATTGACTAGTGATGAGGTAGGGACTTTATGACTACGCTCTCTTGTGATATAAAGCCTCTCTATGACGCGTTTCGCCACTTATAGCATAACGCTTTCAAAAAGGCTTTATGCCTACACATGGTCTAAGAATTTCATAAATACGTTCTAACTTTAAACAACCCCAAAAGAACTTCATAAATACATTTTAACTTTAATTAAGAAAAAAAATACAAAATGAAACATAATAACACGTACGAGATCCAGTTTACAACTAATTCTAGATTTTTTGACCGGCCAACATAATTAATCTCGAATACTCTCGGAGCACCTACTGTTTTTTTCTTTTTTATTTAAAAGCAACAAACAAATAAAACAATTAATGTTATGGAAGAATTTCAAATGCTTTAATGAATATCGTAGTTTGTGTCTCTGTCCATGCATTTTAAATGCAAGAATCCAATTTTAATTGATATCTCTATATTATTCGGATTTAAAAAAAATATTAAAACACTTAAGTTTAAGAGGGGAGGCGTTGAAGTCTTATAGACGATTCAAAAAAAACTATCTTACATTAGCTTTTGATCGATGATAAAATGCTACAAACCAATGAGGCGATGGTTAATTGGTAAAGGTAAAGCCTTGACACACCTTAGGAGAGAGAGGTCTTTGGTTCAAGTCTCACTTTCAAAATTAATCTCGAACACTCTCGGAGCACCTACTGTTTTTTTCTTTTTTATTTAAAAGCAACAAACAAATAAAACAATTAATGTTATGGAAGAATTTCAAATGCTTTAATGAATATCGTAGTTTGTGTCTATGTCCATGCATTTTAAATGCAAGAATCCAATTCTAATTGATATCTCTATATTATTCGGATTTAAAAAAATATTAAAACACTTAAGTTTAAGAGGGGAGGCGTTGAAGTCTTATAGACGATAGTGTATAAAAGAAATTTGTCGTTAAAAAAAACTATCTTACATTAGCTTTTGATCGATGATAAAATGCTACAAACCAATGAGGCGATGGTTAATTGGTAAAGGTAAAGCCTTGACACACCTTAGGAGAGAGAGGTCTTTGGTTCAAGTTCCACTTTAAAAAAAAATGTTACGAAATTTAAAATAGCAAATGTTACTAAATTTAAAATAGCATACAATTATACTTTATTTTTGGAAATTACATCCCTTTTCAGCAAAAGCCAAGAATGAAAAATGAGAAAAGATTTAAACTGGTTAAATAAACGAAAACCCTATAGTTTGGTTGAAAACCAGTTTAAACCGGCCGATAGTACCGGTTGAGCAGTCCAGTAGAACCGGTTTAATCACCCGGTATATCCACTTAAACCATCTAATACAACAGGTTAAATCGTTTCTAAGCCCAATCTGGTACGGTATAAAAACCGAATTTTAAAACATTGGTTTGGATTATAATTTCCTTCTAAGGTTGAGATCAAGCGAGTGAATAAAGAATATATATATATACAAGTTTCACTAGAGAAAAAAACTATGCGAGATTATTTGATGTTTTCTATCCGAACCCTTTTGCTATCAACGCAAATTCCTTGAACCACAATTAGTAACTCTAATTTCATATTGAAAAACATAAATTAGAAGAATGCACAAAAGGGTACCCCACCATTTTCATATACATTCCACTAATCATAGTGATTATAACATATAAACACATAACATATATACACTTGACCATATCACCATGACTATGAATAAAAAGAACAAAAAGAGAAAATGAAATGACTAGTCATCTTACCTTTTTATACAAACCAACCACAAATAGTCTAAAAAAATCAACACGATAAGAAGCAACATGCACGTGATATTGGCACGGCTCAATCAGAAAGCAACATTCAACACCCCATTTGAACATTATGTTCTTATTGAACCGAACCAATATCTCGTTCGACTGCTTCAACAAAAGCATAAAACTATAGCTCCTAAAGGATACATATATTGAGGTAAGTAGTAGTAGTAGTATATAAAAAGCAAATAAATAGGAATGGGAATAAGAAGGTAAGGGTGTTGGTGGTGGTAGCATTGAAGGAGTAGAATTAATGATTCTAACTACCCAAACAATGGAATTAAGAAAAAGAGTGGGGGGAGTTGGAATCTGAATTAATGAAGGAGCAGGAAAAGATGTCACGGGGACAATTCCCGGACATTTAATAGGGGCCGGTATTGTCACGCCAGAGGATGTTTTCCCATCTATATCTATATTATATAACCCAAGCTTAATTGCATATTTGCATTGCATCCTAATAAATATATATACATATATAGGTATAGACAAAAATCAGTTTCCAAAGGGGAATGGATTCGTAACCAAAATGTAATACATTTTGGTTTGGTTTGATTACGGTTCTTTTTGGTGTCTAAAGAGATTCCCTTTCAAGTTTATGTACTTTAGAATGCGGGTTTGGTCCACGGTTATATATTTTTTACATTACGGTCAGTGGTGGAACCAGAGCTGTCACACCCCAACCGATGGCGGAATCATCGGGGCGCGGCACTGAGCGAAACAGATTGTCCATGAGTATCCATAATGACTATAAATTACCAGATATTTAAAACGTCATGTCCCATACCATAACATATCCAAATAAAACAGTTATTACAGGTAATTGTCTCACAAACAACTACTGATCCGACAACTCATATTTCAAAATAGACAATTTATTTATTTGTTTCTAGGACTCTTTCCTAGCCTCGATTTCATCACACAGCAAACAAGGCGTCCTAGCATCCTAAGCACCTGCTACATACGTTAAAGTAAAAGTCAATACACATAGTGTAAAGGTGAGCATACAAGTTTGATAATAGCATAATAGAGTTCGAAATCGTTTACGCATAACCAGCACGTACAACGTGTGATGTGAAGCACGTAAGTTATCGACATGATCCTATCAATACCAATGACTGCGGGTTGACTGCGCAAAGCAGTTCATAACACATATTCACCACTGCGAATCATGTGATTAATAGTCCTTAACAACCCCTAATTGAACAGATGCTGAGTCCAAACTATAGTACTATCGCTGCTAAGGCAGGTAGACAGCAATCTATGTGTAAACATAACAAACAAGCATTCATCGAGTCACGTATAACATGCAGTAGCGGTTAGCGTTAAAGTATTGTGTAGTGTGTTTGATGTGATTTAGAATAAGTAACGTATGTAACACCCCAAAAGTGCGTAAAGCAAAAAGGGTTCGAGTATACTCACAGCGATGAGAGTTAATGGATTGAAGGGAGTGCTAGAGTGAGATTAGCCTGGTCAGAACGATAGCATAAGCGATGAGCGGTCTACCAAGTGTCGAACAGCAACCCCGATCGGATGGTCATTCGATCGGATGTCAATCTGGTCGGATGGTCATCCGATCGGATGGCCATTCGGTCAGATTGACATCATGTCTGGTTAAGATGTGTTTGTGTATGATGGTTTGTCTTTTGAAGTTTTCGTTGTAACATTTTGAAAATAGAGAAGTATCTCTACCCTTCAGGTCGGTTGATCGAACGGTCGTTCGATCGGACGGCAATCCGATTGGCGAGGCTTCTCAGTTTGAGAACAAGTTCACAGCAGGATGGTCACTCGATCGGATAGCAATCCGATCGGCGATAATCCATTTAATGTTCAGATCCTTGAATAGTTTGAATTAAAATTTCAAGTGTGGAACCAATGTGCAACCCGATTGGACGGCCGGTCGATCGGATGGCAATCTGATCGGACGGCAATCCGATCGGACGGCAACCCGTCCCGACGATCTGATCGTCTTGACACCAGATTCTATTTGAAGTTTTGTAGTTTGAACGTGACGTTATGATAGCCGGCTTAAACAATAGGAGCCTCGTCTTGACCCATGTGACCTGATCGAACAGGAATCACCCTAGTCCGACCAGTTCACGGTTCAAGACGGTTGTTAATGTTCAAACCCGAAATCAACTATCTCTCGGATAGAATTCAGATCTAGAACTGATACATCACTAAGAATGAGTAGAAGATCAGGACAAGCTCCGATTCCATAGGGTTTGAGTGCATGGAGTGTAAAAGAGTTGAAAGAAAGTTAGAAAACCATCTTTCAATCCTTTTCACTATGAATATGTTCAGATCTATGCAAGATCTTTGTTCATTCATGTGGAAATCGTCCAGATCTAAGTTGTTCTTGGTGGATTGAAGCCAAAACATGAAGTTCATAAGAACACCATGATGACAACATCCTAGAACACCTCAAATCCACTGATTTCACGGTTAAAAGTTGAGATTTGAAAGAGAGAATGATGAAGAACTGTGTGTAGATCATAGAAGTACAAGATTTAGGTTGAAAACTTACAAGAATCGCGAGAAATCGAGGGAAATAGAGCTTGAATGCGGCTGGTTCGAGTAGAGAGCTGTCACCATCAAGTGAGGTGACAAATGGGGGTATTTATAGGGTTTCCTAAAAAGGAAAGTGGGGAAAAGGCTGGTCGATCGGGTGGCAGCCCGATCGGATGGCCACTCGGTCGGTCGGCCACTCGATCCGTGAGTTCGGCGCGACGAGTCTTGTCGTTTCGATTCGCGTGTAGTGCGTTGCGATGTGATTCGAGAGGGCGATGCGATAGTATTTCCCATTAATCCCAACTACTATATCTTGTTTTGCTCAAAAATCAGGCTAGGATAATGCAACCAAATCTTTGTTGTGAGGAATGATGCTTGAACAAATGTATGAATATCTTGCAAATTAAATGAACAAATGACACAAGGATTTATACGAGGAAAAAGCCCTTGATCAAGAGTTGATCTCCGGCATAAAAACCTCGGGTGATGGAAACTACCGATCACCAACTACAATTAAACAAATGATTGTTACAACTCGGGATGATAACAAGCTTGTTACAAGGATCACTATAGTGTAATGTGTATGAAATCGCCAAATGAACTGTTGAGAGCTATTGAGAGCTGTTTCGAGTGTGTGTGTTTGCTAAAATCGCCAAGTGTTCTAATTCAAGCTTGTTATCCCCTTTTAAAATTAGAAATAACTAAAACAACTAACTATCCGTTAAATGTGCAATCTTCCCACGATCTCCATAACGTTCACAAAGCCATGCACGTGCGGAATATTGAGGGCATATTCCCCAAGAATATCGGCAAGACCAAGTCCGAGGTGTATACTCCTGCAAAACAAACTTAAACGTAATGAAGGCAAACGTTAGTACAAGGATAACAACAAGTATCCTGAATCCTGATCCTGCGATGTCTTCTGAGGATCCTTAATTCAAACAGAATTGAGGATCCGTGATCCTGGCAGTGCTTGAGGATCCTTGATCCTTAGGATTGGAAAATCCTCCCCTAACAATTGCCCCCAAAATATAAGGAGTAAAACATAATTTAACGAGTTGTATTTTTGATCTTATCTCCAACTGACTAACGGATATATAGCCGTTTGGATCGAACTAGCCGTTGCAGGTCTTACGTCATTGAAGTGACAATCCTACAGAATCATCATTATAAATAGGTTAGAGATAAGGATCGATAGGCATTTAAATTCGTGCGTTACTTCCTTTAAATCCTTATTCAAAGATCAATCAGGTATCTTTCTTCTCCTTTTCTCTTCATCTTCTTACTCTGTTCTTCTTCAAATTCTTTAGACCAAAATGAAGTTATGATCATCCCCTGCCAAGGATCACCAGAAAGATAGTCCTTCGAAAAGCCAAGGGATTATCAAAAACACTCCGAAGGAACTCTGCAGTTTCACTGATCCGGAGAACGACCGGATTCGCCATTGTTTTCCGGCGAACACCATCTTCAAGCCCTTTGACCCTACCACCAAAAGTGATTTTGTTTCTGAAACCTGGGTTGCTTTTCCGGCCACTCCATTCCTGATAGGATACTCCTATCCTTTCCCTGCCTTCACTGAATCCTTCTTCTCTCTCACCGGCATGTGCTATGTTCAGTAAATGCCAATGATGTGGAGGGTTTTATATACCCTAGAGAGAATCATTGAGTAGGAAGGTATAGAGTTAGGGATGTCGGAACTGGCTTAATTGTATAACCTTGTGAGCCATGGTTCACACCGCTTCTTATTCAAACATAAACCCGGTGATGCACACCCAATCCTCAAGACCACCAAGAATGACACCAACTAGAAGACGCGTTTTTTCTTCGTTAGGAGGGATTCTATCCCGGATGGGAAGGAACTCCCAAGAGAGTGGGTCACCCATGGTAGGATAGAGGATCCTTAAAGAAGGATCATAGGATAACCCTGTTTCTGTTGAGGATAACTGACCCCTTTTTGTATCTTTTGTGCAGCTATCGTTGTTTCTCATATCATTCCATCACCTGCAACAAAAGAGAGGATTGCTGCTTTCTGGAGTCTTGATCCTATAGTAAGATCATTCCAAGCAAACACTAAGGATTCTCAAGAAGTATCCTCCGGCTCAGTCACAATGTCAAGTAAGTATCCAAGTTTGTATATAATTAAATGTTTAAATGAAAATAGAACAAGAATACTTATCTGTCGTTTTGGATTGGTAGGCGTTGGAAAATCTTCGAAGTCAGCCTCCCGCTTCAGTGTTAGTGATCTTAGCACTGTGGCTCCTCGATCCGGAAAAAAGAAGTCTGCTGGTAGCCCAAGCACTCTAATCCCTAAGCCTGTCACCTCCAAGGGAGGAAAGAAGAGGAAGGCCACTGAAGCTGACAATCTTGAAGGCCTGCCCCTCATCCGCCACCAGTTTCAAGAATACTTTGCTAATGTAAGGATCACTGATCTTGACTGATTATCCTGCCCACTTGTGGATAATGGATCCTGAACCCTACCTTTTCTTTTTGCAGAAATTCACCGAGATCGAGATGCTCTTCGATGCATACGTTGAAGAGGCTGAGCAGAAGCATTTGGAGTTTCAGAAGAACTTCCTGGCCAAGGATCAAACCATCACCTCCCTCGAGAAAGATCTCAATCTGGCAAAGAGGCAGGTGGTCATGGCCCAGATTAATGCTGATCATGAGAAAGCTGAGGTGATGGAGGATGCTAAAGTCTCTGCTGCCATCACTATTGTTAGGGGTGGATTTCTAAATGATCAGTGATCCTCGTTTACTGTTGGGTTTAGTGATCCTCAATTCTGTCTGAAGTAGTGATCCTCAAAAGTGTTGCAGGATTAGGATCATGGATCATCATAAGGATCCTTGTACTAACGATTGTCTATCTTGAATTCAAAATTGTTTTGCAGGAGTATCAACTTGGACTTGGTCTTGGCGATATTCCTGGAGAATATTCTATGTTTATTCCGCACGTGCTTGGCCAGAAGTGGACGTTATGGAGTCGTGGAGGACTTGCACAATTTGCGGAATGTTAGTTAGAGTAGATATTTTCTATTTTTAAAGGGGTAGCGAGCTAATTAGAAAACACTTGGCTATTTTTGGCTAACACACACACTCATACAACCGCTCTCACCAGCTCTCGTGAACTCACTTGGCGATTACACACTTTCCTACACAATACACTATAGTGATCCTTGTACTTAGCTCGCTATCATCCGGAGTTGTATTACATTTCTTGTTTAATTTGAGTTGGTGATCGGTAGTTTCCATAACCCGAGGTTTTTTATGCCGGAGATCATTCATTGATCAAGGGCTTTTTCCTCGTATAAATCTCCGTGTCATTTGTTCATTACATTTCATAGTGATCCTTATTGTTGTTCATCAATTCAAGCATCATACCTCACAACAGAAAGTTTGGTTGCATTATCATTGCCTTATTTTTGACCAAAACAGTTTGGCGCCCACCGTGGGGAAATTGGTGCTTCATTCCTAAGAAGATTCATGTTTTTGTGATCATTTCGGTTCATAACAACCAGGCAGATGGCTTCTTCAGCAAAGAACACTTCAAACTTGATGCCGTCATTCAGTTCTTCACAAGGCGTTCCTCATTTGCCTCCACCACCTTCTGGATCCCAGAGGAATGCTGAGAATGCTCCGAAGAAACCAACCCCCATTTTCACAAAACCACCAACTTCTTCTGTTTCAACTAATCCTACTACTAATGATCTTTACACTCTGATTTTGCAGATGAGGAATCATGCACAAGAGCAGGACAAAACCAACGAAAGGATCCTCCGGGAGATCGATGAGATCAAGAAACAGAAGAAATCAGTGGAGGATCACTCCCCTCTGATGCCAAGGTCGCTGAACTTCGACACTCCAGTCATAACTTCCCAACACTCAGCAGCTCCGGACGGGCAATACTTGGGCGAATTACCAGGAAGGCGTTATGGAACAGCAACCATGAGTCAGGCATTTGGCTCTCACTTCCAGCCCCAAGGATTCTCTTCTCAACCATCAGGATCCACTTCTCAGCATCAGGGATACTTCACGTCAGGAGGATATTTGGGAATGCATGCAGTTCAAGGATCCTCCCAGGTCCTAGGATCCTCCCAGGTCCAAGGATCCTCCCAGGTCCAAGGATCCTCCCAGGTCCTAGGATCCTCCCAGGTCCTAGGATCCTCCCAGGTCCAAGGATCATCCCAGGTCCAAGGATCCTCCCAGGTCCAAGGATCCTCCCAGGTCCAAGGATCCTTCCCGGTCCAAGGATCCTCCTTTGTCCCAGGATCCTCTCTGGATCCAGGATCCTTTCAGGTTCAAGGATCATCTCAACTTCAAGGATCCAACGTCTTTCAGGATCAAGGATTCTTAAGAAGAATGCAGCCTCAGAGCTCGGATGTTCATCAAGGAGATTTCATACCAATGCAAACCATTGCTTCATCTGGTCCTTCGATCATGCCAGAGTCCCGTCAATATGGATACACACCTGGGATTCCAAACACGAATCATGTGGGAGGTAATACTTTCAATAATTCATATAACACTAACCATGGCTTAATGCAGGACACAGGTATTAATCAGGCTATGGCCAGGGAGTTACAGAAGCTCAAGGATATGATATCCAGTGTACCAGGAGTGGTTAAACCCATTCCTGAGATTGCAGATGGTAGCCATAGGATATCTCGTTTTGCACCACCCTTATGTGATGCTGAGATACCCAAAAGATTCCAGATACCATCCATGAAACTGTATGATGGTTCAACGGATCCATAGGAGCATGTAGCTCAATACAGGGAGAGGATGGAGATCAACCCAATTCCTGAAAGGTTAAAAGAAGCATTTCTATGCAAGGGATTTGGATCCACACTTACAGGATCTGCTCTTAAATGGCTGCTAAGTCTTCCCCCTTACTCTATTACTTCATTTGCTAATCTAGTTAATTTGTTTAATAGTCAATTCTCTTGTAGTAGAAAATTTTAACGATTAACTAGTGATCTATATAGGGTAACACAAGGTCAAAATGAATCACTTAGAGATTACATCACTAAGTTTAGTAAAGAATCCTTAGATATTCCTAACTTGGATATTGCTACGGCTGTAGAAGCCTTTAAAATGGGATTACTTAGGGATTCATTATTCTATGATGATCTTGTCATGACACCTTGCAGGAATCTTGATGAAGTAAGAACCAGGGCCCTTAGGTTCATCCGCCTAGAGGATGATAAAAGGATCCAGGATAGATTAGCAGGATCCTCAAAACAGGAGAAACAAGGATCCTACTTCAGGAACAACAAATCCAAGTTCTACAATAAGTATGACAATCAGAATGTGCATTCAGTGGAACAAGAAGAGGATGATGAGGATTATCCTCCTATTTCAGAATACTGTTTTTCTGTTGATAACAATGAACTAATCCTTGCAATGCATAATTTAGGTGAGAAAGCTAGGTGGCCATGGAAAAATGATAAACCAGCTGCTACAAAGGATAAATCCAAGTGGTGTGCATATCATGAGGATTTTTGGCATCTCACTGAAGAGTGTATTGCACTAAGAAAGGAAATTGGTTACTTGTTGAGCAAGGGGCATTTAAAGGAACTCTTGGGACGGAAGAATCAAGGATCCAGGATCCTGAAAGGATCCAGGATCCTGAAAGGATCCAGGATCCTGAAAGGATCCCGGAAAGGGCTCCTGCTCCTCCAGCAGATGCACAAGTCATAAATTTCATATCCGGTGGATCAGACATCTGTGGTACATCCTTTTCAGCAGCAAAGAGACACGCTAAGGAAACCAAGATGGATAGTGGAGACAGACCCGTTCGGACCTCCGTTGTCACCCAGGATAAAGTCATAACCTTTGATGAGGATGATCGTGTTGACGTCCAGGATCCTCATCATGATGGTCTTGTAATTACATTATTTATTTCTAACCACTTTGTTTGCAGGATCCTTATAGATGGAGGAAGCTCTGTGAACATCATTCAGCTTGATGTTCTCAAGAAGATGAATATCCCATAGTCTGATATTATCCCAAGATCCTCAGTACTTGTGGGATTCAGTGGAGAAACTAAGAATACATTGGGGGACATCAAACTCCCAATCTATATTGAAGGATTGCATTCTTATCAAAAGTTTTGTGTTATTGATTGCTTATCATGTTGTAATGTTATCCTTGGCAGGCCATGGATACATGATATGAAGGCAATCCCATCCACCTATCATCAATGTGTAAAGCTTCCAAGTCCATGGGGAGTGGTGAAAATTGAGAGTGATCAACAGGAGGCAAAAAATTGCTATACCTCATCAATGAAACCAGCCTCAAGACCAAGGGAGCAATAGCAATTAAAGTATCCTTCAAGAGATGTCTTGGAGGCAAGAGAACAAGATTTGAAAGAAATCCTCATGGATCCTGATGATCCTGAATCCAAGATCCTTATAGGATCAGGGATCCTTAGCGATATTGAACAAGAGCTAGTATCCTTCCTTAAAAGAAGCAAAACCACCTTTGCCTGGAAGCATGAGGATTTGACAGGTATATCTAAGGATATAATTACTCATAAACTTGGCATTGACAGGTCATTCAAGCCTATACATCAAAAGAGAAGGAAGTTTGCACCTGAAAGGAATGCTATTATCCAGGAAGAGGTAGATAAGCTACTTCGGGCAGGTATGGTTAGAGAGGTTAAGTATCCAAGATGGTTAGCCAATGTGGTTGTTGTTCAAAAGAAAAATGGAAAGTGGAGGGTATGTGTCGATTTTACTGATTTAAATAAGGCATGTCCCAAGGATCCTTTCCCATTACCCCACATTGACTCCATGGTGGATGCTACCGCGGGTCATGAGTTGTTGACTTTTATGGATGCTTCATCTGGATTTCAACAAATTCAGATGGAACCATCTGATCAAGAGGATACAGCCTTTATGACCCCAACTGGTATATACTGTTATATTGCTATGCCATTTGGACTAAGGAATGCAGGTGCTACTTACCAAAGGCTTATCAATATGATGTTCAAGGAACAAATTGGACACACTATGGAAGTCTATATTGATGACATGGTGGTTAAGTCCAAGAAGGCTGAGGATCACCTTAAAGACTTGGAGGAAGCATTCAATATCCTTGATAAATATAATATGAAACTTAATCCTTCTAAGTGTCATTTTGGTGTGAAGGCAGGTAAATTCTTAGGATATATGGTAACAAAGAGGGGAATTGAAGCAAGTCCAGAATAAATCAAGGCTATAGTGAATATCAAATCTCCTGCCAACGCTAAGGATGTGCAAAGATTGACAGGCAGGATCGCAGCCTTGAACAGATTCATATCCAAATCCTCAGAAAAGTGTAAGGAATTCTATGATATCCTGAGGAAGAATAAGAAATTTGAATGGACTGAGAAGCATGAAGGTGCCCTAAAGGCTCTCAAAGATTACCTATCCTCAGCCCCAGCCTTGATGAAACCCGAAAAAGGAGATGTGTTATCCTTATACTTGGCGGTATCCTCAAAAGCAGTAAATGCGGTCCTTGTTAAGGATCACCAAGGTACACAACATCCTGTTTATTATGTAAGTAAGAGCTTACTTGATGCTAAATCCAGGTATTCACATTTAGAAAAACTTATCCTTGCATTAATCATGGCATCCACTAAATTGAGACATTATTTTGAAACTCATGCCATTATTGTTAAGACTAATTTTCCTATTAAGAATGTTCTCAGGAAACCTGAAATGTCAGGAAGGATGGCTAAGTGGGCAGTGAAGTTAAGTGCATATGATATAAGACATGAACCAAGGACTGCCATCAAATCCCAAGCCTTAGCTGACTTTGTGGCAGATTTTAGTAGTGATTTGCAAAAGGAGGCTGAATTAGAAGTCCAACAGCTTGAAGAAACCAAGGATCCTTGGGTACTGTTCACTGATGGATCCTCCAATGTAAACGGAACAGGGCTTGGAATACTACTAAAATCGCCACAGGGGGACATAATACCCCACTCCATAGCTTGTGAATTTCAAACTACCAACAATGAGGCTGAGTATGAAGCCTTGATAGCCGGTTTGCAAATTGCAAAGCATATGAGGATCAGGTATCTTGAGGTACATGTAGATTCTTTAGTGATCACTAATCACTTTAATGGATCCTATGCTGTTAAAGGTGAAAAGCTAATCAAATATTTGGAGATAGTCAAAGAATTGGCACTCTCTTTTGTATCCTTTAGTTTGACACAGGTACCAAGGGAAGAGAATGCAGAGGCAGATGCATTAGCCAATTTAGGATCATCCTTGAAGATCCCGCAGGATATCAAGATCCCTATTATCCATGTCCTGACCTCGGCTATTGAGGATCATGTAGCTATGGAGATAGGAGAGGATTCTGCAATCATCCCTAGTGATGATACTCAATCTCATTCAGGATCATGGATCCTTCCAATCATGAGATACATACAACATGGAGAGATTCCTACAGGAGAAAACCCTAGGGCTTTCAAAATCAAGGTATCTCAATTTACAATTTTGAATAATATGTTGTACAAACGATCTCTTGCAGGACCATATTTAAGATGCATTGAGGATCCTGAAATCCAAGAAGTCCTAAAGGATTTCCATGAAGGAGATTGTGGAAATCACACTGGGGGCAGGGCATTATTCTCAAGGATCCTGAGGACAGGATACTATTGGCCCACTATGAAGAAGGATGCTGTGGAGTATGCCAAGAAGTGTGATCCTTGTCAGAGGCATAGTAATATCCTTCACCAACCAGCAGAGCCCTTGCATCCTATATCCTCTTCTTGGCCATTTATGAGATGGGGAATGGATATAGTTGGAAAGCTTCCTAAGGCACCTGGTGGAAAAGTATTCATGCTCGCCATGACTGATTACTTCTCTAAGTGGATAGAGGCTGAAGCCTTTGCTCAAGTCAGAGAAAAGGAAGTTATATCCTTTATTAAAAGAAACATTATTACTAGATTTGGTATTCCCTCTGAAATTGTTTGTGATAATGGATCCCAATTTATTGGGAATAGAACTACTAACTTTTGTGACAGCTGGGGGATTAAGATGATAACATCAACACCAGTCCACCCACAAGCTAATGGTCAGGCAGAATCATCCAACAAGATTATCATTAACAATTTGAAGAAAAAGCTTGCATCCAAGAAAGGAAAATGGGCAGAAGAACTACCTTATGTGCTTTGGGCTGATAGGACAACTCCCAAGAATGCTACAGGCCAAACTCCATTTTCTTTGGTATTTGGGGCAGAATCAGTGATCCCTACAGAGATGGTGGTTCCAACTGCAAGAACAAGCATTCGTGATCCTGAAGAAAATGCTAAAAACTTGGTTCAAGACTTGGATACTATAGAAGAAATCAGGGATTTGGCAAGGATAAGGATGGCTAGTTATCAATAAAGGATGGCTGGAGCCTATAACAAAAATGTCAGGATCAGGAAATTCCAAGTTGGTGATATGGTATTAAGGAAAGCATTTCAGAATACCACCAATCCTGCTGATGGAAAATTGGCACCAAAATGGGAAGGCCCCTATTTGATTGAAGCTGAAGCAGGAAAGGGGGCATATAGATTGCTAACAATGGAAGGTGATTTGCTACCAAGAGCTTGGAATGATATCCATTTAAAGAAGTATTTCATGTGATCAGGATCCATGATCCTTACCTAACAAGTATCCTTGAAGGATCCTTACAGACAGATGATCCTCTTTCTGGTAACATTCTAATCTCAAACTATTTCATTCTTTTATTCTCTTATATAAGGATAAGGATCCTGCATCCTTGATCCTCCGTTTACTTGATTTTGAGTTTTGAAGGTTCAGGTATCCATAACTAAGGATTGAGTATCCACAGAAGTATCCAGTTATTTGGGCTTGACCCCAGTTATTTGGGCTTGACCCCAGTTATTTAGGCTTGACCCCAGTTATTTGGGCTTGACCCCAGTTATTTGGGCTTGACCCCAGTTATTTGGGTCTGTCCCCAGTTTCGCCAGTAGCGCACGATGATCCTGGTATAGTTCATGGCAATGGGACAAGTACTCGCTTTAGGGGCTGACAATTTCATTGTACTGGCTATATTCAGGATCCTACGTATAATGGTAGACGTACCATACATCCGTTCCTAAGGTTTCTAACGTTTTCACGTTAGCTAAGGTTTTGACATTTTCATGTCACTAAGTTTGGATAGTCGCCAATAAGGGCCATACTCCAGTTTACACACGATCCTTTGGGCTTGTCCCCAGTTATCCTTTGGGCTTGTCCCCAGTTATCCTTTGGGCTTGTCCCCAATATATTGGGCTTGTCCCCAGAATTGTTGGGCTTGTCCCCAGTTACTAACTATTATCTTATAATGGCTTAGTCCCAAGTTGTACCTTATTTCAGGTTTTTGGAGATAAATGACCAAGGATCCTTGATCCTTACCTTTTACTAACGTTTGTCTTTTGGGTTATCCTGATTATAAGTGTTAAAGGATAGGATCCTAACTTGGATTCTCAGGTATGATCCTTAACTGTTCTGATTTTATTCATTATTTGTTTAAGTAACCCTTATCCTTTGACAACTGAACTTATGATCCTTAAACTATGTTACTTTTCAGAACTTATCGATTATGGGATATGTGATCTTTGATCATATCCTAATTTTTTTGGGGATATTTCTTAAGTTTTTTCTCTACTTGATAAGTTTAAACAAAATAAACATCACAACAGTTGGAAAGTAAAATATTAACAAGGATATCAACACAGGATAAGCTAAAAAGTTAAAGTTATTTTATTCACAAAAGCTTAAACCATTTTAAGGTTGTCAAAATTGCCAACCCACGTTTCTACCAGCAAAACGTGGCCCGTCCACATGGGTTGGCAAAGGGTGTCCATTGTTCATAGGTCTTGGTAGTGCAGGAAATTAAAGACGGCAGGATCACAATGGCTTCATCCCCCAAACAGAGGATCCCTCCACCATTTGTAATCCTACCTATTGTTCAAAGGATCATCCATGATCCTCAACCCTAATTACTATTGTTTAAGTACAGACCAACCATTGTTCATCAAAACATCATCAAAATAAAAACCATAACCAAACTAAAAAAATGGGCTCCGGCTACGTCTAGAAATGTCCTTCATCGCCCATTAATGCAGCCTATGCCTTCGCTGCATCACCATCTCCTTCAGCTCCCATATCCTTCACCTGATCCTTGCCACTACCACTAGCTTCGATTGCTAGAACCTCGTCAGCCTCATCCTCATCCACCAACTCAGTTAGCCTAGCCTTCCAGCCTTCCACGTCCCAGTTGCTCCTATCAAAGTCAGGATCCTGAGCTTCCTGGGCCATCTGTAGCTTGGTCTTGTACATGGCAATGGCAGCGGAGACCTTGGCATCCTCTGTGATCTCGTGCTTCTCATAATCAAAATTGATCAGGATTGCAGCTGTCTGAGCTTTAGCATCAGTGAGATCCTTTTCAAGGGAAGCAATCTTGTGATCCTTGAGCATTGCTACTTTTTGGAGGTCAGAGTGTTTCTCCTCAAGCTCTTCAACATTCCCCACATAGTCCTCGATCTCAGCAAATTTCTACAAAGAAGACAATGCAAAGATTAGAGTCAGGTGATCCTCAAATGGATAGGATAACTAGACAGAGTCAGTGATCCTTACATCATTGAAGTACTCGAGGAATTGATGGCGGATCAGAGGCAAGCCTTGAAGGTTGTCAGCTTCAGAGGTTTTTCTTTTCTTTCCACCTCTTCCCTTTGAAGTGGTAGCTTTGGGGATTACAACAGAGGGGCTAGCAGCAGACTTTTTCTTGGATCGGACGGTGTCAAGCTCAGTGACACTGAATTTGGATGCAGATCTTGATGACTTTCCAGCGCCTACACACCCAAAACAGATAAGTATCCTTATCCTATTTAATTATTTAACAACTTAATTATGCAAAAAACAGGATACTTACTTGACATGGTGACAGAACCTGAGGATACCTCTTGAGAATCCTGGGTGTTTGTTTTGAATGATCTTGTTACAGGATCAGGTTTTCTGAAAGCAGCAAGTCTCTCCTTGGTGGCAGTTGAAGGTATGATATGTGAGATTGTGATAGCTGCACAAAAGAAATAGAAGCATATTAGTAATCATCATTAGAAATGAGCTTACTCAGTGATCCTTCTAAGGATCCTCTATCCTACCATGGGTGCTCCATTTCCTTGGCAGATCATTTCCATCCGGGATAGAATCCCTTCTGACAAAGAAGATTCACCGTTTCCAGTTTGTATCATTCTTAGTGGCTTTGAAGATGGGATGTTCTTCACCAGGTTTACGCTTGAATAAGTATCGGTGGGATCCAAATGTGGTGAGATCATACATCTCTGCCAATTCCGACATTCCCAGGCTGATTCCTTCTTGCTCAATGATCCTCTCAAGGGTATATAAGACCCTCCAGATCATTGGCATAGCTTGAATATAGGAGATGCCGGTAAGGGAGAAAAAAGATTGGGTGAATTCAGGGAAAGGATACGTATATCCTATTGTGAAAGGGGTGACCGGGAAAGCTACCCAAGTTTCTGAAATGTAATCACTTAGAACGGTGGGGTCAAATGGCTTGATTACGGTATTCACCGGAAAACAGTGGCGAATTATGTCTATTTGCGGATCAGAGAAACAGCATCTTTCTTTCGGTGAATTTTTGATGATCCCCTGGCTCTTGAGAGGACTGTCCTTCCTATGTTCCTTGGCTGGTGAGGATCGTAGCATCATCTTGAATGTGAAGAAGGTGAAGAAAGAAGGAGCAGAGAAAGAAAACGTAAAGGAGGAAGGAGAAGAGAAATACCTGCTTAATCGACGGATGTGAATTTAAAGGGAGTTCTCTTGAATTTAAATGTGAAATGATCCCTATCTCTAACTCCTATTTATAATCATGATTCTGCAGGATAGTCACCTCAGTGATGTCAGGGTTCGCAACAGCTAGTCCGATTATAACGGCTAGTTATCCGTTAAGTTAATTGCAGATAAGAACAAAATATAACTCATTTATTTACATAATTACTCCTTATATTTTGGGGGCAATTGTTAGGGGTGGATTTCTAAATGATCAGTGATCCTCGTTTACTGTTGGGTTTAGTGATCCTCAATTCTGTCTGAAGTAGTGATCCTCAGAAGTGTTGCAGGATCAGGATCATGGATCATCATAAGGATCCTTGTACTAACGATTGTCTATCTTGAATTCAAAATTGTTTTGCAGGAGTATCAACTTGGACTTGGTCTTGGCGATATTCCTGGAGAATATTCTATGTTTATTCCGCACGTGCTTGGCCAGAAGTGGACGTTATGGAGTCGTGGAGGACTTGCACAATTTGCGGAATGTTAGTTAGAGTAGATATTTTCTATTTTTAAAGGGGTAGCGAGCTAATTAGAAAACACTTGGCTATTTTTGGCTAACACACACACTCATACAACCGCTCTCACCAGCTCTCGTGAACTCACTTGGCGATTACACACTTTCCTACACAATACACTATAGTGATCCTTGTACTTAGCTCGCTATCATCCGAAGTTGTATTACATTTCTTGTTTAATTTGAGTTGGTGATCGGTAGTTTCCATCACCCGAGGTTTTTTATGCAGGAGATCATTCATTGATCAAGGGCTTTTTCCTCGTATAAATCTCCGTGTCATTTGTTCATTACATTTCATAGTGATCCTTATTGTTGTTCATCAATTCAAGCATCATACCTCACAACGGAAAGTTTGGTTGCATTATCATTGCCTGATTTTTTGACCAAAACAACTATGTACAAGATCAAACTCCAGATGGCCTAGGAGGCTGAGGATCCTGACTTTGACAGGACCAAGTAGGACCAGGAGGGCTGGAAGGCTAAGTTGGCAGAGCTGGATGATGAGGAAGAGGCTACATAGGTCTTGGCAATTGAGGCAGGTGGCAGCGGAGCTAAGGATCAGGCGGGTGATGCTGGAGCAGGAGGCGATGGTGATGCAGCGAAGGTTTGAGCTGCAAAAATGGGCGATGATGGATTTATCTAGACGCGGACGGAGCCTATTTTTTAGGATTTGGTACTGGTTTTTGGTTGTTGATGTTTTTCTCGAACAATAGTTGGTCTGTAATAACTTAGACAATAGTTTTTAGGCTTGAGGATCATGGATCCTTAGACAATAGGTAGGATAATGGGTGGTGGATGGATCCTCTGTTTGGGGGATGAAACCACTTGTTATCTTTCCGCCTTTTGTTACCTGCACTTAGACCTTTGTTAAATATGGACACCCTTTGCCAACCCAAGTGGACGGGCCACGTTTTGCTGGTAGAAATTTGGGTTGGCAATTTTGACAACCTTTTAAGGGTTTAACTATTGATAAAAAAAAAAAACTTTAATCTTTTGGCTTATCATGTGTTGTTACATTTGTGAACACTTTACTTTTCAGTTGCTATTATACACTTTGTTTGAATTCATTAAGTTAAGAATAAAAGTTTAACAGATTATGTCAAAAAATTTAGGATATGATTAAGGATCAAATATCCTATAACCGATCAATTCAAAAAAGTAGTGTAACTTAAGGATCATAAGTCCTGTTGTCAAAGAATAAGGGTCACTTAGATACATAAAGAATAAAATCAAAATGATCAAGGATCATACCTGAGAATCAAAGTTAGGACCCTAAACCTTTAACATTTACAATCAGGATAACCAAGAGACAAACCTTAGTAAAAGGTAAGGATCAAGGATCCTTAGCTGTTTAACTTCAAAAACCTGAAATGGAACATAACTTGGGACTAAGCCAATATAAGAGAAGAGTTAGTAACTGGGGACAAGCCCAACAAATCTGGGGACAGGCCCAATATACTGGGGACAAGCCCAAAAAAACTGGGGACAAGCCCAAAGGATCTTGTGTAAACTGGAGTATGGCCCTCACTGGCGACTATCCAAACATAGTGACATGATAATGTCAAAACCTTAGCTAACGTGAAAACGTTAGAAACCTTAGGAACGGATGTATGGTACGTCTACCATTATACGTAGGATCCCTGATACAGCCAGTACAATGAAATTGTCAGCCCCTAAAGCGAGTACTGATCCCATTGCCATGAACTGTACCAGGATCATCGTGCGCTACTGGCGATACTGGGGACAGGCCCAAATAACTGGGGTCAAGCCCAAATAACTGGAGACTTCTGTGGATACTCAATCCTTCGTTAAGGATACATGAACCTTCTGCAAAACTCAGAATCAAGTGAAAGGAGGATAAAGGATCCAGGATCCTTCTCCTTGTATATAGGATAATTAAAGAATGAAATAGTTTGAGATTAGATCATTACCAAAATGAGGATCCTCTGTCCTGTAAGGATCCTTTGAGGATATCGATCATGAAAATGGTTGAGGATCCTGGATCCTTACTACATGAAATATTTCTTCAGGTGGACAGCATTCCAAGCTCTTGGTAGCAAATCACCTTCCATTGTTAGCAATCGATATGCCCCATTTCCTGCCTCAGCTTCAATCAGGTAGGGGCCTTCCCACTTTGGTGCCAACTTTCCATCAGCAGGAATTGTGGTATTCTGAAATGCTTTCCTCAATACCATATCACCAACTTGGAATTTCCTGATCCTGACATTTTTATTGTAGGCTCCAGCCATCCTTTGTTGATAACTAGCAATCCTTATTCTTGCCAAATCCCAGAGTTCTTCTATAGTATCCAAGTCTTGAACCAAGTTTTCAGCATTTCCTTCAGGATCACGGATGTTTGTTCTTGCAGTAGGAACCACCATCTCTGTAGGGATCACTGATTCTGCTCCAAATACCAAAGAAAATGGAGTTTGGCCAGTAGCATTCTTGGGGGTTGTCCTATCAGCCCATAGCACATAAGGTAGTTCTTCTGCCCATTTTCCTTTCTTGGATCCAAGCTTCTTCTTCAAGTTGTTGATGATGATCTTGTTGGATGATTCTGCTTGACCATTAGCTTGTGGGTGGACTGGTGTTGATGTTATCATCTTAATCCCCCAGCTGTCACAAAAGTTAGTTGTTCTACTCCCAATAAATTGGGATCCATTATCACAAACAATTTCAGAAGGGATACCAAATCTAGTAATAATGTTTCTTTTAATAAAGGATATCACTTCCTTTTCTCTGACTTGAGCAAAGGCTTCAGTCTCTATCTTCTTAGAGAAGTAATCAGTCATGGCAAGCATGAACATCTTTCCTCCTGGTGCTTTGGGAAGTTTATCAACTATATCCATTTCCCATCTCATGAATGGCCAAGAAGAGGATATAGGGTGCAAGAGCTCTGCTGGTTGATGAAGGATATTACTATGTCTCTGAAAAGGATCACACTTCTTGGCATAATCCACAGCATCCTTCTTCATTGTCGGCCAATAGTATCCTGTCCTAAGGATCCTTGAGAACAATGCCCTGCCCCCAGTGTGGTTTCCACAATCTCCTTCATGAAAATCCTTTAGGACTTCTTGGATTTCAGGATCCTTAATGCATCTTAGATATGGACCTGCAAGAGATCGTTTATATAACATGTTATTCAATATTGTAAATTGAGATACCTTGATTTTGAAAGACCTGGGGTTTTCTCCTGTAGGAATTTCTCCATGTTGTATATATCTCATGATTGGAAGTGTTTTGGTCAAAAATTACCGAAGCAATTAAGTGATCAAATTAGTTAAGTGAGGTAGTGTGCTAAAAAGTGTGTTGAAAATATGCTGGTTAAGTTGTTTGGAAAAAACTGTATTCAGGATACGGCTCAGGATATTGAGCTGTATCTACGATCAAACAATGAGCAAAAAGTAAAAGGAGGTGACACGAGATGTACGAGGAAAGCCCTTGATCAATCTAAATCGCTGGCATAAAACCTCGGGAACTGACAATCGCAGCTGCCTTGTTCTTCTTATTGCTTTAAACTTCAGGATACAGTGCAGGATATAGACCAGATCGCTAAGTGTTACAATGCTTTTGTGCGAAAGTAAAAATTGCTAGAGAACAAGTGTAAGAGTGTAGCGAGTGTTGATATGGTGTCCTATTCGATCTGGTATACCCACCTATTTATAGTAACAAATTACAAACGATAATTCCTATAAATATGGGATACTCTGAATATTCCATAGTTAACGTTGTAGACCGAGTCTCCCGCGAAATGATTCCTTATGAACGTTGCTAGCTTCCAACCCACGTACCTGCACATAATCCGTTAGTGATCCTGAGGATACCATTCAGGATGTTACCAATATCCTGAATCAGCATCCCGGATGTGAACATATATCATATAACCAAGATATAATCCAAGATATCCCTCAGGATATGGGCTCAGAATTTCGCCCATAACAATTGTCCCCAAAAATGTTACCGTTTAGTATCCTCATCACTAACGGTTACATTTTTCACGAAGACCGAGGTAATTAAGAGATAAGACCAATGATGTGACCGTTTGCAACTACTCAGCCTATATTTACTCATTATACCCAATATCTTCTCATCCTCATCTCTTTTTTAATCACAATCGATAAGGAAAAGGTAACATTCTCTCTCTAATCTTCATATTTATCTTCATTCTCTTTCTCCGGCGAAAAATTCAGGTGACCAAATGCCGAGACAAACAAGATCCAGTTCAGGTGACTCGGCTCCCACATTCATCCAACAGAACCTTCTCCAAGAACCGGAGAAGGAAATATGTACCTTTGATAGTGCCCACCTGTCGGCCTTGAAATCCTCCGGTATCTTCCCGGAAGGAACTGTATTTCGACCGTTTGACCGAGAAATCTGGTCGGATATGGTCTCCAATGAGTGGATATGCTTCAGTGCCTTTCCCTTCACCTTAGGGTTACAATTCCCCTTTCCGGATTTCATCGCGGAATTATTCAACATTACCAAAATCTCCTTTAGTCAAACAATGCCAATTCTTTGGCGTGTTCTGTCTGTTCTTGACCAGATCAAGAAAAACCACATCCCTGATCTTTTTGTCCATGATCTCCCCCTAGCTTACAAGCTTAGATGCCATGGATCATGTAGATTTTTGTTTTATTCCACTTCTGGTGACCCACTGATACTTCGTGCCACCAGGAACGAGGATAACTGGCAATCCAAGTTTTTCTTTGTAAAAAGAGACTCAATCCCTGGTGGAACCGAATATCTGGTACAATGGTTGAAAAAGGGTAGGATTTAGGGTTTAAGAACGATCCTGTCTCTTATCCTGTTTCATATCCTGAACTAATTGATTTTCTTTTCCCTGTTGTGCATGCAGCTGATTTCAGGAAGATTGCACCTCCTCTTGCTGATTCTCAAAAAAGGATAGACGCCATCAGACTCCTTCCAGAGGCTGAAAGAAGTTTCAACCCATCACCACCAACTCCAAGTCCTCTTTCAAGCGCAAACATGCCTGGTAAGGATCCTGCAAAATATCCTGTACATACATGTTTTCATTTGATATTCTTAGGAGAAATTTAGAATTTTACTCCCTGTGTGCAGACTCCAGCAAGGTTCCAGTCTATCTAGACCTCGGCGAACTTGACAGCTACCCAACTCCAGCCACAGTCAAGAAAGAGACCCCTGCTGCCACCAGCTCCAAACCGCTCCCGGCTCCCAAGGCTAATCCAAGGACTCGTGCTTCCACAGAAAAAAAGAGGAAAGGTATTGAAGTCAGTGCTCCAGGTTCAGAAGGGTTCTCCTATGATGAACTCAGCTTCTCTGACTCCTTAGAGCCAATGACATCCTTCCTCAACAAGGTAACATCCTCACATATATTTTGCGCATATATCCTGCACATATATCCTGATAGGATATCCTGACAGGATATCCTGGTTAATATATTCTGGCTCATACCTGAAATTGATGTGCAGGGCCTCCAGCATTTGCTCCACCTATACAATGATGCTTGTGGTACTGCTGCACTCCATGAGGCCAGGATCAAACAGCTTGAAAGCACCGTTGCTGACCAAGGTGCCATTGCTGAAGCGAAGACCCGGCACTATGAGGGCATGCTGAAGAAGGTCACCCAGGTTGCTGAGCTCAAACTTGCCACTGTCCAAATGGATCACGAGCAGGCCATGGTTTCTTTCCGGGAAGGAATCAAAGCCTCCGCTATCGTCTCCTTGCTACAGGCTCGCATCAAGATGGCCTACGAGGCCAAAGAGACAGGCCTTGTATGCCCATCCTGGCCGGTTGAATCTTGGGTGGCCAAGCTAAAAGAGCTTGGGGGCAAAGCTGTGCCACTTCCTACTGAAGCCGGTGAATCTTCCAAGTCAGCAGAGGTGATGAACCATGCTGGAGACAAGAAGGACGCTGGAGCAGATGCTGGGACGGATGCTGGTGAGGATGCTGCTCAGGATGCTGGTGCTGAGAAGTCAGAGAAGGTTGGAGATGATGCCGCTGTGTGAGGGCATTCAGGTGGGCGATGACGGATATACGTGCCAAGGCCAGAGCCCACCTTTTTAAATTTGAATGTTGGTCTGTAATCCCTTAAACAATTTACTTTTCTGCACTTTACTTTTCTGCACCCAAACAATTTACATTTCCTGCATGCTTCTTGAACAATACAATAGTTGGAGGTGGATGGGTCTCGATTTGAGACGAAACCTTCAACTGTTGGGTAAATATGTTAAGGAACTACTAGTGCTCTTAGTGGATGGGCCTTGTTTTGAGGTGAAACTAAGAGCACATCTTTTGGTATGTTGATAATATAACTTCTCTTTTGACTTTATTATTGTTGTTATTGGTGTACAAATTTTACTTATGAAAATCGTTATGTTTGAATATGTTTAAGAATATTATGGGAACACATTCTGAAAATATCCTGACAAGTATTCTTACAGATATCCTGATCAGGATATCGTCATATAACTTAGAAGACTTAAATCATTTGAAAAAATGAGAGGCCATACCAAAGACTCTTAGAGAGTCAATTCCAATCTTCCATCTTGGGAACGTCCCCAGTGCAAACTTACAGACTTGGATCCACCCTTCGAATAGTATAATATATGTCCCATGTGTACAACACAGAAACGCAAATGTATTCATACTTTGGCTTGAATAAATTTCGAACACCCTGAGGCAAAACTTTTGATATCCTGAAATGAATCCTTAGCATACTGGGGATAAACCCTTAATATCCTGGGGATAAACCCTGATATCCTGGGGATAAACCCTGATTTTCATGCGCTACAGACGAGAGTGTAAAAACTCCAAATCTTAGAAAGGTGAAAACCTTTAAACCTTAGAGAGTATGAAAATACTCTTCCGTGAGAGAGGGTGATCAATCCTCATATACCTTCAGGATCCAGGATATAGCCAACAGTAACGAAATTGTCAGCCACTTTTACATGAACTGGTCCCGCTACCTTGAACTATACCTAGATAACTTGCGCTCCAGGCGAGGTGTTTAAACCCAATTCGAAAGAAAGGTGAATACCTTTAAACCTTTGAAGGGATCAGGATCCCTTAAACGTGAGAGAGGGGGCCAATCCTCTAATCTTTTGAGTTATCCTGAGTGTATATCCTGGAGCTATATCCTGAAACATATGTTGCAAAACAACTGTAAACTAAGGTGGGTGTTAGCCTGGCTAACACCCCTCCGATGCTTAAGTCAGTATTGGGTACAAGATAATAAACAAATATATTTAAAAAGATAGAATACATACCATTCTGAGATAGAAATTAAATTCTATCCTTACTTGAAATAGAGCTTTAAGTGTATTGCATTCCAGGATCTTGGTAGCATATCCCCTTCCATACTCTTAAGTCGATAAGCTCCTTTTCCTGCCTCTGACTCAACTTCATATGGTCCTTCCCATTTTGGAGCTAACTTGCCATCGGCAGGATTAGTGGTATTTTGAAAAGCCTTTCTTAGCACCCAATCACCAACTCGAAATCTCCAAGTTCTTATATTCTTGTTATATGCTTTGGATACTCTATGTTGATATGCTGCCATCCTTAGCCTTGTTGCATCTCTTCTTTCATCTATAGTATCTAAATCTTGACATAAGGCTTCAGGATTCTGTTCAGGATCCTGTAGGATAGATCTTGCAGTAGGTATTGCCATTTCCGTTGGGATCACTGCTTCTGCTCCAAATACCAAGGAAAATGGGGTTTGGCCTGTTTCATTCTTTACCGTTGTCCTATCAGCCCACAAATCAAAGGATAATTCTTCTGCCCATCTTCCTTTTTTGGCTCCAAGTCTCTTTTTTAAGTTATTGACAATTATCTTGTTCGAGGATTCAGCTTGTCCATTCGCTTGAGGATGTACCGGAGTCGACGTAATCATTTTAATTCCCCAACTCTTGCAAAAGTCAGTAGTCCGCTTGCTTATAAACTGGGACCCATTATCACAAATAATTTCCACCGGTACCCCAAACCTGGTCAGGATATTCCTCTTTATGAAGGATACTACTTCTTGGTCTCTAACTTGAACAAATGCTTCAGCTTAAACCCATTTAGAGAAATAATCTGTCATCGCTAGCATAAAGACTTTTCCTCCCGGAGCTTTTGGTAACTTCCCTACTATATCCATCCCCCATTTCATGAATGGCCAAGGGGAAACTACAGGATATAGTGGTTCAGCTGGTTGATGTAGTATGTTACTATGCCTTTGACATGAATCACACCTTCGAGCATATTCCGCAGCGTCTTTCCTCGTCGTTGGCCAATAATATCATGTTCTTAATACTTTCGAGAACAATGACCTGCCCCCAGTGTGATTACCACAATCCCCTTCATGTATATCCTGAAGTACTTCTCTTGCTTCAGGATCCTCCAAGCACCTCAAATACGGTCCTGCAAGAGATTTCTTGTATAAAACATTATTTATAATAGTAAATCGTGATACCTTCATCCTAAATGCCTTAGGATTTTCATTTTTGGGGATGTGTCCTTCCTTGAGATATCTCATGATTGGAGCCGTCCAGGATATAGGATCCGGTTCAGGATACTCCGCTCCAGGATCCTGAATACCCGCTACTTCTTTATCCTGAGGATTCGTTGCAGGATACAAGATATGTAATATTGGTATTTGGGTCCCTTCTGGTATCCTGATCGATGATCCCATATTTGCTAAGGCATCTGCTTCAGCATTATCCTCCCTTCGTACCTGTTCAAGTGTAAAAACATCGAAATATCCTGCTAATTTTTTGAGAATATCGAGGTATTCGATTAATTTCTCACCCTTAACTGCATAGGATCCATTAAAATGGTTAGTAATTAACAAGGAGTCAACATATACTTGCAAATTCTTGATGCTCATATTCTTAGCCAACTCTAATCCTGCAATTAAAGCCTCATACTCTGCTTCATTATTAGTAGCAGGAAATTCACATCTAATAGCCTGGGATAATATGTCCCCCTGTGGTGATTTTAGTAGTATTCCCAATCCTACACCTCGTACATTAGATGCACCATCAGTATATAATGTCCAGGATCCTGAGGATTCTCCTAACTGTTGGACTTCTAGGTCTACCTCATCTTGAATGTCACTACTGAAATCAGCCACAAAGTCAGCTAAAGCCTGAGACTTTATAGCATTTCTAGGTTCATATACTAAATCATAGGCACTCAATTTTACTGACCACTTGGCCATCCTGCCTGACATCTCTGGTTTCCTAAGCACATTTTTGACAGGATAATTTGTTTTAATATGAATCCTATGTGTCTCAAAGTAATGTCTAAGCGTCGTTGATGCCATAACTAATGCTAGTATCAATTTTTCTAAATGAGAATACCTAGTTTCAGCATTTAACAAACTTTTACTAACAAAATAAACAGGATATTGCTGACCTTCATGATCCTTTACAAGGACGGCACTTACAGCATTTCCTGATACTGCGAGGTATAGGGATAGTGGTTCACCATTCTCAGGCTTCATTAGCAGAGGTGCAATTGTAAGATATTGCTTCAAATCCTGCAGGGCTGCTTCATGTTTCTCACCCCATTCAAATTTCTTATTCTTCTTCAGGATATCATAAAACTCTTTGCATTTCTCTGAAGATCTTGAAATAAATCTGTTCAATGCTGCCACTCTCCCTGTTAATCGTTGAACATCTTTCATATTCGAGGGTGACTTAATATCCAAGATGGCTTTAATCTGTTCCGGGCTCGCCTCTATTCCTCTTTTGGTCACCATATATCCTAGAAATTTTTCTGCCCCCACTCCGAAATGACACTTAGCAGGATTTAGCTTCATATTATATTGGTCCAGGATATCAAATGCTCCTTTAATATCCTGGAGGTGATCCTGGGCTTTTTTCGATTTTACCACCATATCATCAATGTATATGTAACACCTCGAAAATTTACGTCCAATAATGTATTGACACGTGTCATAGGCTTTGAATATGTGAAAAGGTACTTTAGAGGGACTAAAGTTGACAAACAATGAAACTATGTGAAAATAAGGGTCCAAAGTGTCAACAATGGATAAATAGGCCCTACAATAACCCTACATGGTGTTTATAATCTTAAACGATTAAATCATGGATCATACAAAGCGGAAAAATGAAAGAAAGTGAGGAATTACAAACTACAGGGGCTAAATGTGTCAACATGTTGAAAGTATACCTCTGAGTGACCTTTTAGCAAACCCGAAGCTTTGTAATAGTAAAATATACTCACTAGAATATGTGGTAAAAATTTCATAAAGTTTCGTTATCGTATGAGAAAGTTATGATCAAAACCGTGCACGAAGGGTTAAATGCGTTAACGTTGAAATTCGTGACTTTTCGGGTAAGCACAAAGTTAACCAAGGACCTAACCAAGTTTGTAGATGTCCTAAGGCCCTTAAAAATCAGGTTTGAGGGTCAAGAGTGCAAGATAAATAGCCAAAACCACGTATCAAAGGACCAAGGACTGAAATGCAAAACAAAGAAATTTTTTTAACCTGATGCGCCTGGTACGCGGCCCGCGTAAGGGCTCTCGCGGCCCGCCTACAAGCTACCAGCGACAGAAACTCGCAGAGGCCAGTTATTCAGGTCTGAAACGATGCTTAACAGCTGTTATCTGATACAAGGGGCTCTCCAATGGTTTTACATGCATAGAGGGGCACTTGGACACATCTGATAACACTTATAGACCCTTGTGGCAGCATCAAATGAGATCAAAGTTGTTATAAAAGGAACTTGTAGTGTAGAAACATTGTTCTTGCATTTAAAAAAATTCACAAGTCCACTTCTGGAGCTTCTCTGATCAACCTCAGGCTTTCTAGTGATCTCTAATCGTAATTAGGACTCTTGTAAGTATTCATAACCCTTTCTAATTCGTTCTAGCTTAGTTAATTAACCAAAAGTCAAACCGTCGTAAATTAAGTTTGACTTCACGATTAAATGAAATTTGCTCAGTCATTTCTCGAATTGAAAGTACTTACAAGTAGGTATTTATGTGGGTAACAAACCCTTAAAGGGTACTTTCAGATTCCCACTCTAACTATGTTAATTGTCGAGTCAAAGCTTACTTTAAAAAGTCAACAGAATGTGTATTTTCAAAATTAAGCATAATTAGCAATGTAGGGTACGTGCAACCTCTTTGATCATTAAAATAACATGGTAACTAATGTAAGAACATGTCTCAACATGTTCAACTCGACAATTTTCAGTTTAAACCCGGATCGGACCCGAAAGTCGCATATTTTGACTTTTGCTTTGACTGTCGGTTTTGATCCGTTTATGCATGTTTGAGATCTGCCTTAGAGCTTATTTTGGACCAGGTTTCATATAAGTATAACTCTCTGAGATTATACAACTTGGTTCAATACTTATCCGATTCATATGCATGTTTCCGATTGATGCTTAAATGTTGACTACTATGCCCTTTTGACTATAAAACAGGATTTTTTAAAAAGTGAAAGAGTAGAAACATTAGTTACTGATTTATAAGCTTGCACCTAAAATTTGACATCACTTTGAGGTCTAGATTAAGAGTTATGCTCATTAGCGTAAATTGAAAGCTTTATGTTAATTGAGCGGCGTAATTAGCGAATAGCCTATTTAAACCCACTTTTTGATATCAAACTTTTTACCCACTGATGTAATATAATATTTTGGGATTTTTGAAGATTTTTATTTAATTTTTGGCTGAGCATAACATAGGTCTCTAGGTTTGATTCGGTTTATGACGGTTTTGCCCTTTTAAGCCATAAAATGAGTTTTACAAATCCTTTTGACCCCAAACCTTTTTCTATTGATTTTATTTGATAAATAAAATATTTTCAGCATTCTGGAATTATAAAAATATCAGCTTTCTTTTAAAAACCCGGAAACGGCTCCAAATCGCCTTTTTAAGCGTTTTTAACGCATAGTATGTACTATAACCATATTAAACATATAAGGTTGATACCTACTGATGTTTTTAGTATATTTTGAGATAATAACAGTAAATAAAAGTTTTTGAACTCAGGTTTCCAGTTTTGACCTTTTTAGCCCTTGTGAAATTACCAAAATACCCCTAAGGAACATAGTTTGGTTTTAAATGATAAATTTCACATATAGGTCATACCCTACTGTTATAACATGTAAAATTAAGTATATTTACTGTATGAATCAGACCTGTAACTCAGATTACAAATTAAACTCTTTTATAATCTTTTAAATGACCAAAATGCCCTTATGAGGCATAAGTTGAGTTTAAATTCAATTGGGGCATAATAGAAGACATCTTACTGATGTCACAACATATTTAAAGTATATTAACTCAGGGAACTTGCATATGACTCTTATGGTTACCCGTGACGCCCTTTTCGCGCCCGGTTCGGTTTATGTAACTAGTTTGCATAAATTGACCGAAACGGGTCAAACCTTATCATTTTTGTCTCAAAATCCAGAATGTATTTAGTATACCCATATTATACAAGTATTCAAACTTTTCGGGTCTAAATCACATTCTATCCGGTCTTCGCTTAATCGTGCGTTTGAACCGTATCGTCCTTAAAACTATCCGGTCTAAGCTTAGGCTTAAATAAAGACCCGTTAGAAATCTAATAGGTTATTATAAACCTTTGTTCCAGAATAGAAGAACCAGTAAAAGCTACCTTCACTCGCTAATTGTGATTTATACTTACCAAGGTAAATACTTTTAACTTATTTTCCCTATACGGGCTTGGTGTACGGTATATAAAATACCGCTTGGTCCGGCATTGAATTCTTTAATCGAATAGAGGTTAAATTTATTGATATGCTATGTTTTAAATGTGTTTTGTTTGCTTAAAGCCTTTGGGGGGTTAATGACCATGTCCCGGATATCCTTGGCATCATCTTACGAGATGGCCACGACCTGAGCACGGGGTGTAGGCGTACACCTTTCACTGCATAACTCAATATTGTGGTGTGTCTATTAATCTTTAACCCGGTCTACGGATCGGGCTACTGAACGCATAAGTAACATGTAAATCCCTTACAAGATTATTCTCACATAATTATCCCAAGTTATAAAATGTTTTGTGCCACGTGCATTCAAATCAATTTTCAACCCTTTTCAAAATGAGTCAGTTAAATTGTATTTACCAGTGTAAACTGGCGTATTTTTCCCAAAAGGTTAAGTGCAGGTACTACTCATACTAGGCTGGCTGTCTTCTAAGCGTCCACAATAAGTCTCACAAGCTTGGATGTCATTTAAGCTGTTGAACAATATCTTCTTTTATTTTGATCCGCCTGTGGATCCGTTTCAACTATTCGTGATATTTAATATTACACCTTATTAAAGTTGAAATGAATCTATCTTTGCTTCCACTGTGCATTTATATATTGTGTTGTTTGTCTATAATGATACCAACTACGTCACTATACTCCCCACCGGGCCCACCGGTGACACGTGGAAAATAGGGGTGTGACAGGTTGGTATCAGAGCCAACTCTGAGTGAATTAAACACTAGCCTTTTGTGTTTAATCTCAGTTACACAATTGCACGTTCCTCGATTCTCGAGTCTAGACAAAGAACTTAGGAACTATCCAAATTTTTTGTTTTATTTCTAACTTTGTCTTATTTATTTCTTGTTGTATCACTTGTTTGTTTTTTACAGGTTGTTAAAAATGCCGCCGCGAATGAGAGGAAGAGGCAGAGGAAACGGGCCACTTACCGCCCCAAACGACCATGAAGCCGGACCATCACATCGGCGAACACCTTCAGATCCCCATAACTCAGATGCTCAAGATCTTTGGAGGTCTTTTACTGAACCAGCTAGGCGCTCAGTATCACTGAGTACCTCACCTTCCATCCCACACTCTTTCGGGCCTCATTCTGAAAATGAGCCCCACAACTCTCACCCATCCTACATTCCTCTTCTAGGACACAATTCACCCTTTGACCACCTATCACCCGTCTTCCAGGGCCAGTTCAACCCTGCTGATTACCTTGGAGAACCAGTGGGTTTTAACCCACTTGGACCCGAAGACCACTTTTCTGGTGGTAACCCGATGGATATCGATGAGGATACCGATCCTTCAATGCCACCATCTGGAAATCCGAACCACCCCATCAAAATTTCTGATGGGTCACCGTTTGTGGGATCACCTTACAATGGTCCCGACAGCTTCGAGGAGAAATTCTGGCAATATGACTGGGTGTTTACCCCCAGTTACCACATCTCTCCCCTGCACCAGCCACACCACAGCTCTCCCCTGCATCAGCCGTAACACAGCTCTCCCCTGCACCACCAGCAGCAGCAGAATCCTTCTGAGGATTCCCGACTTGTCGCGGTCACTCCGCCGGCAGCACCACCTCAGCTTCAGCCTCCCTCGCCCCCGAGGCGAAGGAGAACGACTTTGCGAATATCCACACGAGGGGGAGTACGCATCAGCACCCCTCCACATTCAAGTGGCAGCCGGTACTCGCCTGTCCACGAAGAACCAGAGATGGGAGAATCTTCACACCCCGTCTCAGAGGTAGTCTCTGCGCCAGTCGCGCCACAACCACCACTGGGTTTTGGAGACCCAATTCCCACTTACACTGGTGCGGCCACATACAATCCCTTCGAGCAGCCGATTCACACAAATTACAACTTTGCAGAGGATCCCTACTGGTTAGCTGTGAACTCTCTCCAGCCGGAAGGTCCCTATGGAGGTCCCTGGGCTACGGGACACTCGACCTATGGATACCCACCATATGGGTATCAGCATCCGCAGCCTCCTCAACCTCCGCATTATCAGCAACCGTCGCCTCCTCAACCTCAGCATCTTCAGCAACCACCGAGGACACCGGTGATGTCACCGCCACAATTTCAAGAAATCCTTCAAGGGATAAATGAGGTGCGACAAGAGGTGCGGCATGAGTTGCGAGAAGAACGAAGGCATAACCGGGGGATGTTCAAGAAAATGGTGAATTTGATCAAGGGAAAAAGCAAGAAGGATCACTAAATCCTTTGTTTGTTTATTTATTTTAGTTGTAATCATGTCCCTGCGAGGAAATTTATCTCTGTACTCTGCCCCTGCGTGGGCATATTTCCTTTCTGTTCTGCCCCTGCGTGGGCATGTTTTTCTTTTTGACCCCTGCGTGGGTTTGTTGTTAATTTAGCCCCTGCGTGGGCGTATTATTTGTGTAAAAGTCTCGTTTAGGGCAAACTCGTACTAGTTTAATTTTTATTTGGAATGGTTAAATTAAGTTTTTCATTTTCAAATTATGTGCATGAATATAATATATGACATTTTGATTTACCATTTTAAATAAAAAGAATCTTAAAAAGGTAAAACCTAGCTTGAATGTCATATTAAAGACCTGGCCAATATGGTAAAACCTGTTTTAAAAAGATTTAAATCTCTGTTAACATCTGCAAATATGTTAACATTCTTGGCTAATGTGATTCGCAAAATCACACATATCACCCTCTATTAATTATTCCAAATTCCTTATTATTATTTAAACATCTGTTTGTGATGTATTGCCTACGGGTTATAACTAATGTCATATAAAACAAAAGGCAGCCGTAGTTATAGACTCCCTGCCAATAAAAGGATTGATTTGTTTTAATTATTCAAACCTTAATCCTATAAGATCTAAATTTATAATTTAGAAATTTGTCTACGTGACTAGGCCTATGTGTGCTATTATTACTAATTTATGGTTTTGGATTATGATAAAGATCCTAAATAATCATATATTTAATAAATTAACTAAATGCCTATTTAAAACCATGGTTAATAAATCGTCAAGAACGATAATACTGTTTAGGCTTCTAAATAGACCTTGTCCTTATTTTTATGTAGCAATTAAAAACTACATGGCTAAGTCCGAAGAAATAAACAGTCGTCCAGAGGGAAACCCTGAAAATGCTAAGATACTTATAACTGGTGCGGAGTTACAAGAAATAGTGGAAAATGCTGTTAACAAAGCCATCGAGAGGCAATATAGTGAATCAAGCGGGACCCGAAGTAGGACCCGATCCGCACCACATTCCAAGCCAAAAGTTCACTCTGAGGCTCATAGCAAACCGCCCTCTAAGAAAGATGAACCTAAGAAAGATGAGCTCAAGAAGGATGATGATCGACACTCATCAAATCAGAACAGTGTTCCCTCAAAAAGGATGGTGTATGATGCCAAACCACACACCAAGTCCTGTACTTACAAGTACTTTGTTTCTTGCAAACCCCGGGACTTCACTGGGGAGAAAGGAGCAATAGATTGTATGACTTGGTTGGACGAAATGGATACGGTTGTAGACATCAGCGGTTGTGCTGAAAGGGACGTAGTAAAATACGTATCCCAATCGTTTAAGGGAGAAGCACTGGCATGGTGGAAGTCTCTCATTCAAGCTGCCGGAAAGATCCCACTTTACAACTTGTCATGGGATCAGTTCGTTGCTCTCATTAAGGATAATTATTGCCCGCGGCACGAAGTTGAGAGAATTGAGTCAGATTTCTTATCATTAGTGATGAAGAATTTAGACTGTCAAGCATACCTCACCACTTTCAATACCCTATCTAGGCTGGTTCCGTACTTGGTAACCCCATAACCTAAGAGGATTGCTCGCTTCATCGGGGGTTTAGCCCCAGAGATTAAAGCAAGTGTTAAGGCATCAAGGCCTGCAACCTTCAGATCAGCAGCTGGTCTATCTCTATCTCTTACCTTGGACGTAGTCAGGTTGAGAGCTCTCAGGAACTCAGAAGAAGGTAAGAGGAAGCGTGAGGACGATACCTCACGAAGATCAGATAAGAAACACCGAGGGAATAACGACCACAAGAAAGGGTCGGGATCTAAGAAGGATGGGCAACAATCGAGGGATAAGCCCAAATGTAAAACTTGTAAGAAGAACCATTTTGGGAGGTGTCAACTTAAGTCGAAATCCCAGTCTCACTCGAGACCCTGTGGAATTTTCAAATCCACGGATCATAAGACTTTGGAGTGTAAGAAGCTGAAAGATGCAACATGTTACGGTTGCAATGAAAAAGGGCACATTAAGTCCAATTGCCCAAAGAGCACCAAGAAAACCGAAGATGGGAAAAAGACCAATGCGAGGGTCTTCAAAATGGACGCTAAGGAAGCTGTTCAGGATGACAACATGATCACAGGTACTTTTCTCATAAATGATGTTTATGCTAGAGTATTGTTTGATTCTGGAGCAGATAAGTCTTTTGTGGATAATAAGTTTTGTGAGTTGTTGAATTTGCCTGTAAAACCCTTAAGTGTGAAATATGAGGTGGAATTAGCTGATGGAACCATAGAAACCGCCTCAACTGTTTTAGATGGATGTGTTATATCCATTAGGAATCACTCTTTTCCTTTGTCCTTACTTCCCTTTAAGCTAGCCGGCTTTGACATAGTGATAGGTATGGATTGGTTATCACATAACCAAGCCCAGATTGTGTGCAACAGAAAGCAAGTGGTAGTCAAAACTCCGTCTGGTGAGTCACTTACCATTCAAGGGGATACCCAGCATGGATTGCCTGAGCAAGTGTCCATGCTCAAGGCATCCAGATGTCTGCAGAAGGGTTGTGTCATTTATATGGCACAAGTTACTATTGATGAGCCAAAGCCTAAGATCGAAGACATTCCCGTCATTTCAGAATATCCTGAAGTTTTTCCCGAAGAACTACCTGGTTTACCACCAGATAGGCAAGTGGAATTCCGAATTGACATCATTCCGGGTGCAGCACCAGTAGCGAGAGCACCTTATAGGTTAGCACCTACGGAGATGAAGGAGTTAAGGACGCAGTTAGATGATCTGCTAGCCAAAGGTTTTATTAGACCTAGTTCGTATCCTTGGGGAGCGCCGATCTTGTTTGTCAAAAAGAAGGATGGATCGATGCGCCTGTGCATCGATTACCGTGAGCTTAATAAAGTCACTATCAAGAATAGGTATCCTTTGCCCAGGATCGACGATCTGTTCGATCAATTGCAAGGGGCAAGCTACTTCTCTAAGATCGACTTGAGGTCAGGCTATCATCAGTTGAAGGTCAAGGATGAAGATGTGCACAAGACTGCATTTAGGACTCGTTATGGTCATTACGAGTTCCTAGTGATGCCTTTTGGACTCACTAATGCACCGGCCGCATTCATGGATCTCATGAATCACGTCTGCAAGCCTTACTTGGACAAATTCGTCACCGTCTTTATTGACGACATCCTTATTTACTCGAAGAACCAAGCTGACCACGAGAAACACCTTCGTTGTATTCTCAAACTTCTACATCACGAGAAACTCTACGCCAAATTTTCGAAGTGCGAGTTTTGGCTTCGAGAAGTCCAATTCCTTGGACATGTGGTAAGTGAGCGTGGTATCCAAGTGGATCCCGCTAAGGTAGAAGCAGTTATGAATTGGCAAGAGCCGAAGACACCTACTGAGATTCGTAGCTTCCTAGGTTTAGCAGGATATTATAGGCGTTTCATCGAAAATTTCTCAAGGATTGATGCGCCCCTAACTTCGTTGACATGTAAGAAGGTTAAGTTTGATTGGGGCCCTAAGCAGTAGGAATCCTTTGACATTCTTAAGAAAAAGTTGAGCAATGCACCAGTGTTAACATTGCCCGATGGTATAGAAGAATTCGTGATGTATTGTGATGCATCCCACACTGGTATGGGTTGTGTACTCATGCAGAAAGGCAAGGTTATTGCCTAAGCTTCACGACAGTTTAAGGTACACGAGAAGAACTACACCACCCATGACTTGGAGCTGGGTGCCGTTGTATTTGCATTGAAATTATGGAGGTATTACTTGTATGGAACCAAGTGTGTGATCTATTCAGATCACAAAAGCCTTCAACACTTGTTCAATCAGAAGGACTTGAACATGAGGCAGCGATGCTGGATGGAAACTCTAAATGACTATGATTGTGAAATAAGATACCATCCAGGCAAGGCAAATGTAGTTGCTGACGCCTTAAGCAGAAAAGAAAGAGTAAAACCAATAAGAATCAATGCCAAGCGCATTGAAATAAGGAATAGTTTGAACGAGAGGGTGTTAGCTGCACAGAAGGAAGCTGTGCTGGAAGCTAACTATCCTGAAGAAAAACTAGGAGTAACTGAGGAGCAGTTATCCTATGACAAGGACGGAATGCTAAGATTGAATGGACGAATATGGGTTCTAGTTTATGGAGGACTTCGGGATGTTATCCTCCAGGAAGCCCACAGTTCCAAATATTCTGTTCATCCTGGAGCTGATAAGATGTACCAGGATCTAAAGGCAAACTACTGGTGGATTGGTTTGAAAAAGTCTGTAGCTGCTTATGTAGCTAAATGTTTGACTTGTGCGCAAGTCAAAGCAGAACACCAGAAGCCGTCAGGTTTGTTACAACAACCTGAAATTCCCACGTGGAAGTGGGAGATGATGACGATGGATTTCATCACCAAGTTGCCAAAGACGAGGAAGGGAAACGATACTATATGGGTCATAGTAGATAGACTGACGAAGTCAGCACATTTCCTACCCATTAAGGAAACTTACAGCTCAGACATGTTAGCTCAATTGTACGTAGATAAAATTGTAGCGTTGCATGGCGTGCCATTGTCAATTATCTCGGATAGAGATACGAGATACACCTCTCATTTTTTGAAAAGTTTCCAACAGTCTCTGGGCACGCGCTTGAATTTTAGTACGGCTTACCACCCACAGACAGACGGACAGAGTGAGCGTACCATCCAAACATTGGAAGACATGCTTCGTGCATGTGTGATTGATTTAGGTGGCAGTTGGGATAAACATCCGCCATTGGTCGAGTTCTCCTATAACAATAGCTACCATACTAGTATTAAGGCTGCGCCCTTTGAGGCATTATATGGTAGAAAATGCAGAACACCTATTTGTTGGGCGGAAGTAGGAGACGTTCAATTGTCAGGACCAGATTTGGTCTTTGAAATGACGGACAAGATTGTCCAGATTCGCGATCATTTGAAAGCTGCCAGGGATAGGCAGAAAAGCTATGTGTATCCAAAGCGTAAATCTTTTCACTTCGAAGTAGGTGATAAAGTATCACCCTGGAAGGGAGTGATGCGATTTGGTAAGAAAGGCAAGCTAAGCCCGAGGTACATAGGACCTTTCAAGGTTATCGAACGTGTCGGGTCAGTTGCTTATAAGTTAAATTTACCTGAAGAGCTCAGTGATATACATAATGTTTTCCACATCTGTAATTTGAAGAAGTGTTTTGCTGATGAATCACTGGTCATACCACATACGGATGTGTATATAGATGAAAGCTTGAAATTTGTGGAAAAACCATTGTCGATTGAGGATCGACAGGTGAAGAAGCTTCGAAGGAAGCATGTGCCTATTTTAAAGGTCAAATGGGATGCCCGTAGAGGTCCCGAATACACATGGGAGGTAGAATCAACGATGAAAGAAAAATACCCTCATCTGTTTCAGTAAATCTCGAGGTCAAGATTTCTTTTAAGGGGGTGAGGATGTAACACCTCGAAAATTTACGTCCAATAATGTATTGACACGTGTCATAGGCTTTGAATATGTGAAAAAGTACTTTAGAGGGACTAAAGTTGACAAACAGTGAAACTATGTGAAAATAAGGGTCCAAAGTGTCAACAATGGATAAATAGGCCATACAATAACCCTACATGGTGTTTATAATCTTAAACGATTAAATCATGGATCATACAAAGCGGAAAAATGAAAGAAAGTGAGGAATTACAAACTACAGGGGCTAAATGTGTCAACATGTTGAAAGTATACCTCTGAGTGACCTTTTAGCAAACCCGAAGCTTTGTAATGGTAAAATATACTCACTAGAATATGTGGTAAAAATTTCATAAAGTTTCGTTATCGTATGAGAAAGTTATGATCAAAACCGTGCACGAAGGGTTAAATGCGTTAACGTTGAAATTCGTGACTTTTCGGGTAAGCACAAAGTTAACCAAGGACCTAACCAAGTTTGTAGATGTCCTAAGGCCCTTAAAAATCAGGTTTGAGGGTCAAGAGTGCAAGATAAATAGCCAAAACCACGTATCAAAGGACCAAGGACTGAAATGCAAAACAAAGAAAAATTTTTAACCTGGTGCGCCTGGTACGCGGCCCGCGTAAGGGCTCTCGCGGCCCGCCTACAAGCTACCAGCGACAGAAACTCGTAGATGCCAGTTATTCAGGTCTGAAACGATGCTTAACAGCTGTTATCTGATACAAGGGGCTCTCCAATGGTTTTACATGCATAGAGGGGCACTTGGACACATCTGATAACACTTATAGACCCTTGTGGCAGCATCAAATGAGATCAAAGTTGTTATAAAAGGAACTTGTAGTGTAGCAACATTGTTCTTGCATTTACAAAAATTCACAAGTCCACTTCTGGAGCTTCTCTGATCAACCTAAGGCTTTCTAGTGATCTCTAATCGTAATTAGGACTCTTATAAGTATTCATAACCCTTTCTAATTCGTTCTAGCTTAGTTAATTAACAAAAAGTCAAACCGTCGTAAATTAAGTTTGACTTCGCGATTAAATGAAATTTGCTCAGCCATTTTTCGAATTGAAAGTACTTACAAGTAGGTATTTATGTGGGTAACAAACCCTTAAAAGGGTACTTTCAGATTCTCACTCTAACTATGTTAATTGTCGAGTCAAAGCTTACTTTAAAAAGTCAACAGAATGTGTATTTTCAAAATTAAGCATAATTAGCAATGTAGGGTACATGCAACCTGTTTGATCATTAAAATAACATGGTAACTAATGTAAGAACATGTCTCAACATGTTCAACTCGACAATTTTCAGTTTAAACCCGGATCGGACCCGAAAGTCGCATATTTTGACTTTTGCTTTGACTATCGGTTTTGATCCGTTTATGCATGTTTGAGATCTGCCTTAGAGCTTATTTTGGACCAGGTTTCATATAAGTATAACTCTCTGAGATTATACAACTTGGTTCAATACTTATCCGATTCATATGCATGTTTCCGATTAATGATTAAATGTTGACTATTATGCCCTTTTGACTATAAAACGTGATTTTTGAAAAAGTGAAAGATTAGAAACATTAGTTACTGATTTATAAGCTTGCACCTAAAATTTGACATCAGTTTGAGGTCTAGATTAAGAGTTATGCTCATTAGCGTAAATTGAAAGCTTCATGTTAATTGAACGGCGTAATTAGCGAATAGCCTATTTAAACCCACTTTTTGATATCAAACTTTTTACCCACTGATGTAATATAATATTTTGGGATTTTTGAAGATTTTTATTTAATTTTTGGCTGAGCATAACATAGGTCTCTAGGTTTGATTCGGTTTATGACGGTTTTGCCCTTTTAAGCCATAAAATGAGTTTTACAAATCCTTTTGACCCCAAACCTTTTTCTATTGATTTTATTTGATAAATAAAATATTTTGAGCCTTCTGGAATTATAAAAATATCAGCTTTCTTTTAAAAACCCGGAAACGGCTCCAAATCGCCTTTTTAAGCGTTTTTAACGCATAGTATGTACTATAACCATATTAAACATATAAGGTTGATACCTACTGATGTTTTTAGTATATTTTAAGATAATAACAGTAAGTAAAAGTTTTTGAACTCAGGTTTCCAGTTTTGACCTTTTTAGCCCTTGTGAAATTACCAAAATACCCCTAAGGAACATAGTTTGGTTTTAAATGATAAATTTCACATATAGGTCATACCCTACTGTTATAACATGTAAAATTAAGTATATTTACTGTATGAATCAGACCTGTAACTCAGATTACAAATTAAACTCTTTTATAATCTTTTAAATGACCAAAATGCCCTTATGAGGCATAAGTTGAGTTTAAATTCAATTGGGGCATAATAGAAGACATCTTACTGATGTCACAACATATTTAAAGTATATTAACTCAGGGAACTTGCATATGACTCTTATGGTTACCCGTGACGCCCTTTTCGCGCCCGGTTCGGTTTATGTAACTAGTTTGCATAAATTGACCGAAACGGGTCAAACCTTATCATTTTTGTCTCAAAATCCAGAATGTATTTAGTATACCCATATTATACAAGTATTCAAACTTTTCGGGTCTAAATCACATTCTATCCGGTCTTCGCTTAATCGTGCGTTTGAACCGTATCGTCCTTAAAACTATCCAGTCTAAGCTTAGGCTTAAATAAAGACCCGTTAGAAATCTAATAGGTTATTATAAACCTTTGTTCCAGAATAGAAGAACCAGTAAAAGCTACCTTCACTCGCTAATTGTGATTTATACTTACCAAGGTAAATACTTTTAACTTATTTTCCCTATACGGGCTTGGGGTACGGTATATAAAATACTGCTTGGTCCGGCATTGAATTCTTTAATCGAATAGAGGTTAAATTTATTGATATGCTATGTTTTGAATGTGTTTTGTTTGCTTAAAGCCTTTGGGGGGTTAATGACCATGTCCCGGATATCCTTGGCATCATCTTACGAGATGGCCACGACCTGAGCACGGGGTGTAGGCGTACACCTTTCACTGCATAACTCAATATTGTGGTGTTTCTATTAATCTTTAACCCGGTCTACGGATCAGGCTACTGAACGCATAAGTAACATGTAAATCCCTTACAAGATTATTCTCACATAATTATCCCAAGTTATAAAATGTTTTGTGCCACGTGCATTCAAATCAATTTTCAACCCTTTTCAAAATGAGCCAGTTAAATTGTATTTACCAGTGTAAACTGACGTATTTTTCCCAAAAGGTTAAGTGCAGGTACTACTCGTACTAGGCTGGCTGTCTTCTAAGCGTCCACAATAAGTCTCGCAAGCTTGGATGTCATGTAAGCTGTTGAACAATATCTTCTTTTATTTTGATCCGCCTGTGGATCCGTTTCAACTATTCGTGATATTTAATATTACACCTTATTAAAGTTGAAATGAATCTATCTTTGCTTCCGATGTGCATTTATATATTGTGTTGTTTGTCTATGATGATACCAACTACGTCACTATACTCCCCACCGGGCCCACCGGTGACACGTGGAAAATAGGGGTGTGACAGTATACCTCCATGGTGTCCCCCAGCTTGTCTTTGAACATCATATTTACCAATCTCTGATATGTTGCACCTGCATTTTTCAAACCAAAAGGCATAGCCGTATAACAATAAATACATGTTGGTGTCATGAAGGCAGTATCCTCCTGGTCAGAGGGTTCCATTTGAATCTGTTGAAACCCTGAGGATGCATCCATGAAGGTTAACATTTCATGCCCGGCAGTAGCATCCACCATTGCATCAATGTGAGGAAGAGGAAATGGGTCTTTAGGACAAGCCTTGTTCAAATCTGTGTAGTCTACACAGACTCGCCATTTCCCATTTTTCTTCTGTACCACGACTACGTTTGCTAGCCACCTTGGAAAGTTAACTTCTCTGATCATCCTGGACTTCAACAATCTCTCAACTTCCTCTTGGATAATCGTATTCCGCTCAGGAGCAAATTTCCTTCTTTTTTGCTGAACAGGCTTGAATGATTTATCAATTCCAAGCTTGTGAGTGATAATGTCTTTGGATATGCCTGTCATATCCTCATGCTTCCATGCAAACGTTGACATCCTGCATTTCAAAAAGTTAATTAACTGTTCTTCAATATCCTGAGGGATATTGGTTCCTACGAGCACCGAGATATCAGGATTATCCTAGTCCAGGATAACTTTCTTCACATCCTACTCCGGATCCTCCATGATATCCTGGGACTGCATCTTTAATTGCTATGATGCACTAGGCTTGGTTGAGGATTTCATCGAGGATGAGTAGCATTCTTTCGCCTCCTGCTGATCACTTTCAACCTTGACGACTCCCCAAGGGGTAGGGATCTTGATGCATTGGTGATATGTTGATGGCACAGCCTTCATATCGTGAATCCATGGTCTTCCCAGTATGATATTATAGCAGGATAGAGAATCCATCACACAGAAACATTGTATCGAGTTGACTCCTTCAACATATACTGGTAATTTTATCTCTCCCACTGTGTTCCTAGCCTCTCCACTGAACCCAACAAGCACGGTGGACTTTGAAGTGATATCCATTGGAGATACATTCATTCTCTTCAGAGTCTCTAGTTGGATTATATTGACGGAGCTGCCATTATCAACCAATATCCTGCGTACAAAATGGTTAGCCATATATAACGTTATTACTAGAGCATCATGATGAGGATCCTGAACAGTATCCCTGTCATCAGCATCAAATGTGATCACTTTGTCAGTTGTGAGGGTAGTCATCCTGACAGGTTTGTCTCCCCTTTCATCTTTTGCTTCCTTTGCATGTCTCTTCGCTGCCGAATACGAAGTCCCACAAATATCGGATCCTCCCGAAATGAAGTTGATTATCTTAGCATCTGCGGGAGGTGAGGCTGCTCGTTCAGGATCCTTCTCAGTATCCTGACCCTTGTTCTTCTTTCTTCCTAAGAGATCTTTCAAATACCCCTTGCTCAGAAGATAACTTATTTCTTTCCTTAGGGCAATGCAATCCTCAGTCACATGTCCGAAATCTTCGTGGAAGGCACACCATTTTGACTTATCTTTCCAATCAGCTTTTTGTTGATTCTTTCGAGGCCACCTAGCCTTGTCTCCTAGACCCTGCATGGCATACATCAATTCAGGAATGTTAACAGAAAAGAAATATTCAGATAATTCAGGATATTCTTCAGGATCCTCGTCTTCGACAGCATTCACTTTCTTATTTTCATTTCTACCATATGGCTTAGGGCGATATGGCTTAAATGAGGATTCTGACTTCCTGTTAGTTGTCTCATAGGTGTTGGATGAGTTCATCCCCTCTTGCATCTTTCTGTCATCCTCCAATAGAATATATCTTAGGGCCCTGTTTCGAGCTTCATCCAAGTTCCTGCATGGGTTCATTACAAGGTCTTGGTAAAATTGAGAATCTTTTTGCATCCCCATCTTGAAAGCTTGCACAGCTGTTGCAACATCAAGATGCGGTATGTCTAAGGATTCCCGGCTGAACTTGTTCACATAATCCCTTAGGGATTCTTGAGGCCCCTGCGTTATCCTGTAGAGGTCACTTGTTAGTTTTTCAAAGCTTCTACTACAAGAAAACTGACTGTTAAATAAATTCACTAGGTGAGCAAATGATGTAATCGAATGAGGAGGAACGTTTAGGAGCCATTTCAAGGTTGATCCTGTTAAGGTAGAGCCAAAACCCTTGCACAAGCATGCTTCCTTGAGCTCCGGAGGGATAGGGTTAATCTCCATCCTTTCCCTATACTGGGCAATATGCTCCTCAGGATCCGTAGTTCCATCATAAAGCTTCATGTTGGGGGTTTGAAATCTCTTTGGAATCTCAGCATCATAGATAGGATATCCAAAGCGAGATATCCTGTGGCTGTCTTGGGACACTTCCGGGATCGGCTGGACCACTCCAGGTACACTGGATATCATGTCCTTCAACTTCTGAAGCTCCCTAGTAAATGCTGATGTTACACATGTATCCTGCAAAGATCCACTATTGTTAGTAGCATGAATATTATTATTATTCGATACTTTACCCGTCTGAGGATTTTGCACATATCCTGAAGCATATCCTGAACTCCTCATGGTTGACATCCTGATTGAGGAGGGTATTTCAGGAGTATGGTTTTGAGGGAGGCTAGGCACAATATTCCCCCTATTATCCTCAGTGTACACGGCCGAATTGAAGTTTAGAGTTCTGGGTTGTAGTGGAGTGACGATATCCTCAGCAGATCTGCTCGAGCCAGACTTCAAGAGTTGTATTTCCCTCAACAGCATTTGGTTTGTTTCCGGTTGCTGCCTCATTTGTTCCTGCACACTTCCAAATAAGGTTAGAATTTCATCATTAGAAGCTAAAATGGGAGCAGATCCCTGAACACTCCGAGTAGGGATAATATCCTGAGGTTGTGAAGAGGTTGGCATCCTTGGAGGAGGTGGTGGAAGCACCGAACCGGTAGTAGCAGAAGTCGTAGCAGACATAGTGGAGAAGCTCATGTTTGATCTTGAGGCCATTGTAGACAATGTGGCAAAAAGTTTTGAAAATAGAAAACCGATTAGCGATTTCACAAAGATTTTTAGTAAAAGTAGCACCACTTGCCCCACGGTGGGCGCCAAATTGTTTTGGTCAAAAATTACCGAAGCAATTAAGTGATCAAATTAGTTAAGTGAGGTAGTGTGCTAAAAAGTGTGTTGAAAATATGATGGTTAAGTTATTTGGAAAAAACTGTATTCAGGATACGGCTCAGGATATTGAGTTGTATCTACGATCAAACAATGAGCAAAAAGTAAAAGGAGGTGACACGAGATGTACGAGGAAAGCCCTTGATCAATCTAGATCGCCGGCATAAAACCTCGGGAGCTGACAATCGCAGCTGCCTTGTTCTTCTTATTGCTTTAAACTTCAGGATACAGTGCAGGATATAGACCAGATCGCTAAGTGTTACAATGCTTTTGTGCGAAAGTAAAAATTGCTAGAGAAGAAGTGTAAGAGTGTAGCGAGTGTTGATGTGATGTCCTATTCGATCTGGTATACCCACCTATTTATAGTAACAAATTACAAACGATAATTCCTATAAATATGGGATACTCCGAATATTCCATAGTTAACGTTGTAGACCAAGTAATGCGGCTTCAACGTCTTTATTTGAACGACTTGGACCGAGTCTCCCGCGAAATGATTCCTTATGAACGTTGCTAGCTTCCAACCCACGTACCTGCACATAATCCGTTAGTGATCCTGAGGATACCATTCAGGATGTTACCAATATCCTGAATCAGCATCCCGGATGTGAACAGATATCATATAACCAATATATAATCCAAGATATCCCTCAGGATATGGGCTCAGGATTTCGCCCATAACAGGAAGGATCCATGATCCTGAACGAGTTGTGCACCATCACTAGGAACCATTGCAGAATCTTGTTCTATCTCCATAGTTATGTGATCCTCAATAGCAGGAGCCAAA
>JARYGA010022807.1:0-42774 GCA_030545235.1 Helianthus tuberosus
TATCACAACGGAGCTCAACTTGTGAATAATCCGAATGGGATATTCCATTAGCTGGACCGGATTTGGATCCCTAAACGGACCGATTTGCGACAGATTTTGATGGATGAAGCCCACAAATCCCGGTGTTCTATTCATCCCGGTGCCGACAAATTGTACCAGGATCTTCGTTACTAGTACTGGTGGCTGGGCATGAAAAGGGATATTGCTCTCTACGTTGGGAAGTGCTTGACTTGTGCAAAAGTCAAGGCTGAATACCAAAGTCCCTCTGGCTTACTCGAACAACCGCCAATCCCTATATGGAAGTGGGAGAGTATAGCTATGGACTTCATAACAAAGCTTCCACACACGTCATCAGGTCACGATAGCATATAGGATGTTGTTGACCGTCTAACCAAATCTGCTCACTTTTTGTCAATACAAGAAGACTACAAGGTAGAACGATTAGCCCGAATCTACACCAATGAGATCATTTGTCGACATGGGATGCCTCGCGACATCATCTCTGACCATGATGCTCGGTTTACCTCGCGACTGTGGGAAACGTTTCAAATGGCTCTCGGTACATCGCTTAATCTAAGTACCGCATTCCACCCTCAAACCGACGATCAGACTGAAAGAACGATCCGTACTCTTAAAGACATGCTCCGTTCGTGTGTCATAGATTTCGGTGGTAATTGGGATGCATACCTGCCGTTAGTCGAATTCTCGTACAACAACAGTTATCATTCCAGCATTCAAATGGCACCATTCGAGGCTTTATACGGAAGAAGATGTCGATCGCCTATTGTGTGGCATGAGATCAGTCACTCGCAACTAACCGGTCCCGAGCTATTACAAGAAACGACTGACAAAGTCCTCTAAATAAGAGACAACTTGCTGAAAGCTCGAAGACGACGGAAAAGCTACACCGATAGACGACGCAAGCCCCTTGAATTTGACGTTGGTGACTACGTACTCCTAAAGGTATCACCTTGGAAGGGTGTGGTCAGATTCGGCAAGAAAGGGAAACTAGCGCCTCGATATGTTGGACCTTTTAAGATTCTTGAAAGGATCAGAAAAGTCGCCTACAGACTCGAACTACCGGAGGAACTTAGTAACGTCCACCTGATTTTCCATGTGTCAAACCTCCGAAAGTGCCTGGCTGAGCATGATTTAATTGTACCTCTCGATGATCTCCAAGTAAACGAAACACTACACTTCGTGGAAAAGCCTGTCAAAATCATGGATCACCAAACCAAGCAACTCAGATGCTCACGCATTCCTATTGTGAAAGTCCGATGGGAAGGCAAACGAGGCGCAAAGTTCACTTGGGAACTCGAAAGCGACATGAAGGCAAAGTACCCGTAGTTGTTTATTACGGCTTCGGCCTAATTTCGGGATGAAATTCCCTCAACTAGGGGAGGCTGTAACACCCCGTGTTTTGAAAGTCAAAGTCAAAGTCAAAGTCAAGATTGAAGTCAAAGCAAGACAAGATTGCTAATTGTGATCTGTCTCTCGTTGCTCAATTCCTGTTTTGACTTCTTTGACTTGTAACTAGTCTATTTTATTTTTCGCTTTAGTTGTATTATGTGGAGTATCTATTAATAATCACATAGTAATCGCTATTTATCGCATGTCTAATCGCCTTATCGCTATCGCAATCGCACTCGCAACTCGAATTACGCATTTTGGTTACTGATATACGTGTGTGTGTGCCTTATGTGTTACTTGTGCATTTTTGTTTATGTTATGTTGTGGTAATCAATCGAAACGCAATTGAACACAATCGCAATCAAAATGGTATGATAATTGGTGGAAAAGAGATAGTGCGAGATATGAGTAGTTGGGATTAAAAGTAATTTGACTAAGAAACTCTATCGCATCGAAACGCTCGAAATCGATTCGAAACATCAAAACTAGTCGCGCCGAACACTCGAACGAGGTGACTGATCGACCAGGCGACCAGTCGTTCGACCAGCCGACCGATCGGACTGCCGTCCGATCGGACAGCTGTTCGACGGGGCTGCCTAACCGTTCGACCAGCCCTTTCCCCTCTGGGTAACCCTATAAACACCCCTTGTCATTTTCATTCTTTCTACGTTTGGCAACTGACGTCCAATCCGTGCTCCTGCTCGCTTTTTCCTTCGATTTCTCGCAATTCCGGTAAGATCTCGTCCTAAATCTTGTACTTCCTTAATCTACACGCACTCCTACACCTTTCTATCTTTTGAATCTTAAATTTTAATCGTGAAATCTTCAAGATTCAATGTGTTCTAGGATGACGTCATCATGTGTTCTTGAAGAACTTCATGTTTTGGCCTCAATCCACCAAGAATAGATTAGATCTAACCGATTTCCACATAAACAAATAAAGATCTTTCATGGATCTAAACATATTCACAAGAAAAAGGATTGAAATATGGTTTTCCAACTTTCTTTCAACTCTTTTACACTCAATGCATTCAAAACCAATAGAGTCGGAGCTTGTGCCGACTTACTACTCATCATTGTGGTTATGTTGGTTCAAGATCCGTATTCTATCCACGAGATTATTGATTCTGGGTTAAACATGGAACGTCGTCTCGAACCGTCCACTGATCAGGTTTGGGTGATTCCTGTCCGATCAGGAGCACCAAGTATTGACGAGGTTTCTGTTGCTTAACACGTTATTAAAATATCTCGATAAAATGACAAACTATCAAAACAACCAAGTGTAAGACGAACAGGTCGACCAGGACGGAGTGCCGTCCGAACGGACTGCTGTCCGAACGGACAACCACCCGAAAGACCGGCCACCCGTACGGCTTGCACCTTGGTCCCACACTTAACCATTTTTGCCAGCACTTGTAGTCTGAATGTTGAACGAATTGTTGTCCGATCGGACTACCATCCGATCGAACTGCCAACCGAATCATGAGACATTTTTACTTCAACACTTAAACAATTTTCAACATGTTCGATGCATAAAGGATGCCACCCAATCGAACAACCGTCCGAACGAGTGACAACCTGCTGTGAACTTGTCCTCACTAAAGTGCCCAACCGAACGGGTTGCCGTCCGATCGACCGACCGTCCGATCGACCGACCTGAAAGGTAGAGGTGCTTCAATGTTTTCAAAATGCTACAATGAAAACTTCAAAAGTCAAGCCATCATACACAAACACATCCTTCTCAAAGGAAGAAACAATCCACTCGATCAGGTATCCGACCGGACGACCGTCCGAACGGACTACCACCCGCACGACTGGCTGTCCGATCGGACTACCGTCCGAACGGACTGCTGTCCGAACCACTTGTACCTTGCATCGTTTTGTGCGTCACTTATCGTTATACTATCAATCTGTTCAGGCTAACCCTACTCTCTAGCGCTCTCTTCAATCCATCAATCGTTATGAGTATACTCGATCCCTTCTTGCTTTACGCACTTTTAGGTGTTACATACGTTACTTATACAAAATCACATCGAACACACTACGCAATACTTTAAACGCTAACCATTACCGCATGTATTACGTGACTTAATGAATGCTTGTTTGTTATGTTTACACATGGAATGCTGTCTACCTGCCTTAGCAATGATAGTACTATTAGTTTGGACTCAGCACCCGTTCACTCAGGGGTTGTTAAGGACAATTACCTACATGGCTCACAGTGGTGAGAATGTATCGCGAACTGCCTTAGGCAGTCAACCCGCAATCATTGGTATCGATAGGTTCATGTCGGTAACTAACATGCCTCATTTCACTCTGTGTACGTGTTGGTTATGCGTAACGCTTTCGAACTCTATATGCTATTATCAAACTTGTATGCTCACCTTTACACTATGTGTATTGACTGTTACTTTAACGTATGTGATAGGTGCTTAAGTTGTTTTTATGCTTAGCTTGCTGTGAACTTGAGGCAAGGAAAGGTCTAGGATGCTCCCTGTGCTGTGATGAAATCGAAGCTTGGAAAAGAGGTCCTAGAAACCAATAAATAAAGTATCTATGTATAAATCTGAGTTGTCGGAACAGAACTACTTGACTAGATTTTTGTCTGTAATAATTATATTATCACTTATGACATGGATGGGACGTGTTGCTTTAAATATTTGGTAAATATAGTTGTTATGGAAACTTCTGGACAATCTGTTTCACTCAGTGCCATGCCCCGATGTTTCCGCCATCGGTTGGGGTTTGACAGTTACGACTAAAAATCGGTACCCAACACCGAGAATCGATGATCTATTCGATCAACTTCAAGGAGCTTGATTCTTTTCTAAGATTGACTTACGCTCAGGATATCATCAACTGAAAGTACAGGAAAAGGACATTCCTAAAACTGCTTTCAGAACAAGGTATGGTCATTATGAATTTACAGTCATGCCATTTGGTTTAACCAATGCCCCAGCCGCATTTATGGACATGATGAACATAATATGTAAACCACACCTGTATAAATTCATAATTGTCTTTATAGATGATATTCTCATTTACTCTAAGAGTAAAGAAGATCATGCAGAGCATTTATTTATACTTCTCACTTTGCCGAGAAAAGAAAAGCTTTATGCTAAATTTTCAAAATGCGAATTTTGGTTAGAGGAAGTACAATTCCTTGGACACCTGGTTAACCATGAAGGAATTCACGTAGATCCCACAAAAATCGAGGCGATTACTAACTGGAAAGTCCCTGAATCACCGACAGAGGTGAGAAGTTTTCTTGGACTAGCAGGTTATTATAGACGTTTTATTCAAGATTTTTCTAGAATAGCCATTCCCTTAACAAAACTGACCTGCAAATCAGTTAAGTTTGAATGGAGGCCAAAACAGGAAAAAGCTTTTAGGATTCTAAAGCAAAAGTTAACCAACGCACCCATACTCGCATTACCAGAAGGAACTGAAGACTTGATAGTCTATTGTGACGCCTCTAAGTTAGGTTATGGATGTGTATTGATGCAACGTCAAAAGGTTATAGCCTATACCTCTAGGAAACTTAAGAATCATGAAGAAAATTATACAACCCATGATCTAGAGTTAGGAGCCATAATTTTTTCCCTTAAAATTTGGAGATACTATCTGTATGGTAGTATGTTTACGGTTTTCACCGATCATAAGAGCCTAAGATATGTTTTTGGGAAAAAGGAGTTAAATATGAGACAGAGACGCTGGATGGAAATCCTCAGTGATTATGATTGTGATATCCAGTATCACGCAGTAAAGGCTAATGTAGTAGCTGATGCTTTAAGTCGAAAATATCATGAAAAGCCAAGACGAGTACGATCTCTCAAGCTGAATCTGCAGATAGATTTAAACGAGCAAATTAGAGAAATGCAGGAAACAGTAATCAAGGACGATACTGAAAAATTAAAAGGAATGATTAAGGAATTAGAAAAAGGAACAGATGGAATTTGGAGATTCCATAAGAAAAGAATCTGGATACCCAAACAAGGAAACTTACGCCACCAAATTCTTGAAGAAACCCATAAGTCTAAGTATACGATACATCCTGGTAATGATAAAATGTATCAAGACGTAAGAAAGAATTTATGGTGTATAGGAATGAAAAAGGATATAGCAACATATGTTGCCAAGTGCCTAACCTGTTCACAGGTTAAAGCCGAACATTAGAAACCCTCAGGTTTATTGCAGTAACTCGAAATGCCTATATGGAAATATGAATTGATAACAATGGACTTTGTTATTAAATTACCCAAGACACGAAAAGGTAATTATGCAATCTGGGTGATTGTAGACAGATTAACCAAATCTGCTCATTTCTTACCTATGAAGGAAACTTTCAGTATAGAACAATTAGCTAAGTTGTATGTAAATGAAATAGTTTCATTACATGGAATTCCTTTATCTATTGTTTTTGATAGAGATAGCCGTTTTACTTCTCACTTTTGGACTAGTTTCTAGAAAGCAATGGGAACCAAGTTAAAAGTAAGCACAACTTATCATCCTCAAACTGACGGACAAAGCGAAAGGACAATCCAGACAATGGAGGATATGCTTAGAGCTTGTGTAATTGATTTCGGAGGAAATTGGGACGACCATTTACCATTAATAGAATTTTCCTACAAAAACAGCTATCATACCAGTATCAATGCTGCACCATTTGAAGCACTTTATGGACGAAAGTGCCAAACTCCAGTCTGTTGGGCAGAAATTGGAGAAAAACAACTGTCTGGACCAGAGATAGTACAAGAAACAACATACAAGATTACTCAAGTCAAGGAAAGACTAAATGCAGCACGAGATCGTCAAAAGAGTTACGCTGATAACAGACGAAAACCATTGGAATTTCAAGTAGGAGATAAGGTGTTCTTAAAAGTTTCTCCATGGAAAGGAGTGGTTAGATTCATAAAAAGGGGAAAGCTAAGCCCCAGGTACATTGGACCTTTTGAGATTATTGGAAGAATAGGACCAGCAGCTTACCAACTACAACTGCCAGAGGAAATGGCAGGAATACATGACGTAATTCATGTATGTAATCTCAAGAAATGTCTAGCAGATGAATCATTAATGGTACCTCTTAAGGACATAGAGGTAAATGAGAAACTTAAGTTTGTAGAGAAACCCCTACAGGTTGAAGACAGAAAGATCAAGAATCTTAAACACTGATAGGATCGGTGAATCGATCAAACGAGACAATCAGAAGAGTTCTAGACCAAATCAGAGGCGGAATTCATTGATTTGATCTTCATTCAGCTTGATATGCACTTAGAAGTAGATTAACTATCACTTGTATTGATATAACAACGTTTTACAGGCTGGAGACACTTCGGCAGAGCTTCGCTACCGGAATCACAACTGTTACAAATGAAATCCCAAGACACCTATTTATAGGAAGACCACTTCGCATGAACTAGCTTCACACGAGCTGGCACCAGGTCGTGCGAACTGGCCAGTTCGCACGAACTGGTCACTTCGCATGAACCTGCTGGTTCAGCTCAGTTTCCCGTTTCTCTCGAAAAACTACGCGTCATGGTCTATCAATCTAGTTACAAGACTCGATACAAGACGAAGTCGACATACATATGCACCAACAAACTCCCCCTTGGATGTTGACGAGTCTTCGGTACGAGTCTTCAGTATGTCAAGTCTTCAGTCTTGATCAGTCTTCACGCTCTTTCCAAAATGTCTTTCTCTGTAAGCATCCTCAATCTCTATCTTCTCTTCTATCTCTCTCTTACTTTCTCAGAATCGCAACCTGACTCTTCAAATTCTCTTGATCAGATCTCTTGATTCCTTAAGTTCTACAGCATCAGCAGCTGGTATGAACGACAGGATTCGAACCTGGCTTTAATGTCTTCAGACTCCCCCTTTCGATAAGCCAGGATCGCAGTCTAGAATTCACAATCTCCATCTTCTATTTCGAACAATGTTCCAGGATCTGAGTCTGGCTCTGTTAAACTACAAACTCCCCTTTGCTAGCAGACTTCCCCTTAAGTTGTTCCAGGATCGTAATCTGACATAGCTCTCGTTCTAGAATCATAACCTGGCTCAGACTCTGCTCAGGCTAAGACACGGGGATCTATCTTTGCGGCTTTCACAGGTTCAGAAACGTTTCCTGGTTCTCCTTAGCAACAGGATCAGAAATCTGGCTCTAATCTGCAGATGCTTCAGGAGTCGAAACCTAGCTGCTTTTACCTGCACATACTCTACCCAAAAGTAAGGTTTTTATTTATAACAATTTTAATCTTTGCTTACCACTTGTAAAATCAATCTCAAACCATCACTTGTTAGATTATGACATTTCTCAAATTTTATCTTCAGTTTTCATTTCAAACACACTCTCCCAATCCACTGTTGTTCATCATGTTTAGCACTCAGAATTTTGAAAATCAGCTTTTCAACATCAGTTGTCAAAAATAAGATGAAATAAAATCTTTTTAAATTTTCAAAATTTTATGCTAAAACACATTCTTTTTGGATTTTTAAAGATTTTCAGAGAGTTAAAAACAATAAAGAAATATTTACAGACAATATTTTTGTGAGTTTGTGTAAGAGGATCATATCAGTTTATGAGACAAATCACTAACACCGTTGACCTTTTTAGACATTAAGTTCTAAACGATTTGCTTAGATTGTCAGTATACTGATCCATTACAAAGTTCAACTGTTTCGAGATACGAATTTAGTGTTTTAAGCACTTAACTTATTCGAGTGTCCCACCTTAGAATATACTCCCGTATCCAGACTCATATATTCAGTCTTATAGGTGAATGTACACTAATGATATCTGTGAACGGGTAATGCGAGACCATGAGAGCTCAGGTTAGAACTTCCGTTCAGACAAAGAGATGATGGCTCGACTTTTCAGCGTGTCCCATTTGGGGATCTTTTCTTCAACAACACATGATTAGCATTTTCAATGTTTCATCATTTTTTATGCTAAGGGTGAGCTTTATGATAAAAGCAGTGCATAGTATTATACGAGGACTAGGCTATTACTTCCGCAAAATCAGAGGTCCAGGTATAATACCCCAGATATCATCACGCACAAAGACCTAGTATGTCAGAAATAGAAATTCTTTCAAACAAGATTTCAGGGGTTACCTATATATCCGAGAGATGTTCCCCACGAAATAAGAAAGTATTGATATTTAGATTTATATCTCGAAAACAATCTACTGAATGTATAAAAACCTACTGGCATATCCTCAGTGAGACCGTTTATCACATTTGACTTTCCAATTCTTTAGCGTGCTGTGATTGTCTACTGATGTACTATCATTTCCTCTTTTTCACAACAAAACTCATTTTGAATTTTTTTTGATCTTTTTGAAATTTAGATTTTATCATGTTTTTGGATTTTTCAAATTTTCAAAATTTCTAAATTTTTTACTCCCCCTAAAATCAAAAATATGTTTCAATTTTTGGTTTTCCGGGAAAATTTGAAAAAACAATACAATAAACTGTACAAATAAAGTGACAAAATGACGTGAATTGCTTCAATTCGCCATCCACTTGGCGTAAACAATTAGAACTCCCCCTGTCAACAAACTATTTTCCCATTATGATTTTAAAACACTTAAGTTTGTTTTAATCAAAATGGTTTTTCCGGAAAAATAGTTATGTTTGTAACATCTGTGCTTGTAATCATTGTGAACAGTTCGTTTATCAATAAAACAATGTTATTTGATCCCAATGTTTGTTTGGTTATGTTTTACATTTTTCATGTTTTAACTTTTGTTCAATTTCAAACTCTATATCGCTTTCTTGAGAGTTATACGCAAACTGGTGCGTAAACGTAATCAGTTTAATGCGACAAATACTACGGAACATCAACATATACTTAACATACGTTAAATAACCTTTACATAACTTAGAAATAAGTTTTGAAGGCTTTGGTATGGCAAAACCAAGTTAATTCGCTTACAGGGACTAAACTTGACAAACTGCGAAAGTATGCCAATTTGAACTGTAACGAACATTCCGAAACATGACCGTAAGTTAAACATACCATTAATATCCTTTACATAGATTAGAAATAGGCTTTGAGGGGTTCGGTAAGCTAAAATAAACTTTTGGGTCATTCAGGGACTAAAAGCGTCAAAAAGTGCACAAGTTTGCATTTTTGCGCATAACTTACGTTCAGAATACATCCGGACATCCAAAAATTTATGTAAGCACTAAAATAATTTTATTTTAGTGTTTGGCTTGAGAAAAATCCATTCGTCGCGCAATTTGGATCGTTTTTCGCGCTTATGCGCATTCCATCGTAATTAAGCGAACATCGCAATCGTACGACCAAACGAACCAACATCCGGGATATTTTTGAGCATGTTTCATGTCCACAATGTTTAGGCATCATTTTAGGGCCTTGAAAATGGCTTCACGAGCCTTAAACATGTCGGAAATGGCCTTAATACACAACGGGGACTGAATTGGAAGCTTTGGAAACTGGTTGCTGATCAGAGGACCTTAGGTGACACCTAGCCCCCTTGGCATCACGCGAGGTAGCGTGTCACCTAGCACCTGGCATCACGCGAGGCCCCTTCTGATCAGAAAAAGATATTTTTAACAACTGTTATCAGCTGTTTAGCACTCCCAATCCAATTCCAAGTGTTGTTTCCTGCTTATGGGGGCCCAATATGATGTACGTGAGCTTGCCAACAAGTGTAGGGATGTGATCATTCCCTCTTCTCCAAGAAACGATCCTAACGGTGAACCAAAATCTATAAATACCCACACCCCCCAATTGCAAAACCCACAAGAATCTGATTTGAGAAGCTCTAAGTTGAAACCATTGTTTCATACCTGAGCTACTTGAATCAAGATTAGCTTTCGGGGACCCTTTGTAAGTGTTCCTTCGTTCTTTTATTGCTTTTCGAGTCCGAAAGTCAAACTTTGTTTGACTTTCTGCGTTGACCGGTTTATGATCAATGCGAAGTTCATTTGAACTTCGCAACGTGAGCATAATCACGATGGTTATGGTCCCTTGTGACTATGCCTGCTGATTACCACGTTGTCTAGGGTCGTAAGGGTAAGCGATCTAATAAATCACTTATACCTTCGAACCCGACCCGTTTGGTCGATCATTAGGATCCGACCAAACACATTAGGTGACCATAGTTATATAGGGAATAACCTTCCGAGGTTATACCTTATGGTCACGATGTTGAGTTAGTTGTATGATAGGTAGTTTATATGCCTTAGGTAAATTACCAAAATACCCTTTGTACGCCAAAATTCATTTTAAGCATATGTAACATAACTTTTGGTATCTAAACTGATTTGGCAACAATATTAGACAAGTTAAGGCATATATTATTTGTCATAGGACTAGTTAAGCGGTCCGAACGCGTTTTACGTGAACGACGCGTTAAAGTAGCATAAGCTACCTAAACGGGTCGTAGCACTTAGGTTAGGTTTCGTTTTAGTATGTGGGCTTTGTTAAACCATATTACATGAGTCTCCATACTCGTTTGGTTTACGAACCCTCATTCTATCCAATCCTCCGATATAGGTCCGGTTTATTAACATAGTTACCTATATTAGGTGCCGTTTGATATCCGTGATCTCTAGCATTGTTTGGTTGTTACTCAAGGACTACTAAGCAATCTCAAGTGAGTACATAGACCCCTCTTTTACTGTTTTCCAAACATTTTGGGGTGAAACACATGTGCCTACTTGTTACTTTCATGCTTTTCCATGTTTTCATATCATATGCTTCTTATGTTCAATAGTACACTTATAGTACATGATTTCATTGTGTTTATGCTATGTATGCCCATTGTGTGCATATTTAGTACATTGTTTTACATTACATTTCATGCTATGTATGCCCATTGTGTGCATATTTAGTACATTGTTTTACATTACATTTCATGCTATGTATGCCCATTGTGTGCATATTTAGTACATTGTTATACATTACATTTCATGCTATGTATGTCCATTGTGTGCATACTTAGTACATTGTTTTACATTACATTTCACGCTATGTATGTTCATTTGATTACATACTTAGTGCATTGTTTTCACATGCTTAAATTTTGGTATGACATTTGGTTTGTTCAAATGGGACAATATACATTCATTAACATTAGCTACGCCATTCGTTAGTAGGTAGTGGTACCATAGGAATTGACAATTCCCTTTCCTGACATCCTAGGTATGTTTGGATGGAAGGAATGACCGAATACGATAAACATAACTTAGATGAACCTTTAATTTGTTTAAAGGTTTATCGCCACAGTCACAAGGCTTGGATGTATGCATTATAACAATACCGCATAGATGTTTGTATCAGTATAGCATGCATTTGTTCCACAAAACATAACTTTGACTTAAACTATATTTAATTCAATACCCTGTTTTTGTGCATTTTACCTATGGTTTAGTTGATATATTTCACATGCCATACATGATATTTTTGGATACACATTATATGATTTACATTAAACATAAACATTTTGACATTGATATACACATTTGGTGATTTACATTAGACATGGACATTTTGATATGGTTTACACAATAACACTTGACAATTGATTTATACATGAACAAATTTACATTGGTGGTTGGTTTGGGTAAATGGTTTGAGTAACGAGGCGTGTGTAATATGGTACAAACATGGTGGATACGCCGCTGGTACTTCCTATATATAAGTGTTTGTATAATATTACATATCGTAGCGTTATTTAAATCATTTCAGTATAGACATATTACATTTTACCCAAATAACATATTTTTCACAAGACATTGTTTTACAAAACAGTTTATTTTATATAAACTCATTTTACTTGGTTATTTCATTAACCATACACCTTTCTTTTATATAATCTGATTTTCTTATCAAGTTTTCATATGATTTATAAAAGAAAACACTTAACAAGATTCATGACTAATTTTTATTAAACCTTTCTTTTAAAACCCAAGTCATGAATCCTATTTTTCACAAAACCTATGTATCTCACAGGCATTTTTATGCTGACGTACCTATTTTCACATGTGTTTCAGGAGCAGGTGCATAGGTTTGATCGGGATACACTAGGGTGGACTCGGGCCTTAGTGACAATAAAAGAAGCAAGATTAGTTTAGTTGATGTTGTGTACTTTGTTTCCTTCGTTTAAAAGACAATGTAACTTGCTTGTTTGATAAATAAAATATAACTTTGTATGCCATGGTTGTGAAACAATAATTCTGTTACAACACTCCCCGACGTTTCCGCCACGATTTGATGTTTTACGTGGTCGGGGTGTGACAGAAGAGTTGGTATCAGAGCCAATGGTTATAGGGAATTAGGTTATTAGTAATGCTTTGACCTAGACTATAACCTTTCTAGGACCCCCAACACAAGTTATCTTGTGTTTAGATTTTAAAACATGCACTTCACCTATCCTTAGGTGATAACCACAACGGGAACATCAAGTTCGAATCCGCTTTGAAAATCAATCATCTGTTTTTGGATGATTGATTACTAGGTTTTGAACCCTCTGTTGTAAGGTTTTGAACCCTTCCAGTTTGATTTTTTGGCCTTGTGCCTTTCAAATTTTCAAAATCTCGTCAAAGTTTTGGGTTCTAAATAGTGTGAACACGTGCAAACTGGAAGAGTGAATGCCTGTACCCTGGGTTTTCTGTCTAAGGCTAGAGTGTTCGTACAAATCCACATAATCGGACCAGTCACTCTTACCTGGGAACTCTTGGGGTGAGTGTTCACTTATAGGCGAGCATGTCTTCGCGATACATTATTTTTGACCCATTTGCTTTGATTAGTTAATGTGTCGTTTGTTTACCTTGTGGTAACAAACAGATGACCACCATCTTTGCTTTTGTTGATTTTGTTTCATCTCATTCTCTTCATCCAATCATCTCACTCGTTTCCTTTCATGTTTTCTTCTTTTAGAATGCCTCCTTAACGCGAAAACCAGATAGCGACTGCCGAACTGGCATAAATTATTGCGCAGCAGATGGCTGCTCAATTCCCAAACCTCTTTGCTCAATGGAACCAAGCCAACAACAACAACAATGCTCCATGCAATTTCAAGAGTTTCAGTTCGGCTAAACCACTCAAGTTTAGTGGTACTGAGGGAGCAACTGGGCTCCTTCAATGGTTCAAGAGCATTGAGAACACTTTCCGTCATGTCCAATGTCCTGACAATCGCAAGGATGAGTTTTCTTCGAGTGTGTTTCAGAAGAGGGCTCTTACATGGTGGAACGGGGTTATGAGAGACCGTGGTGCAGAAGTTGCTCTAGCGCAAACTTGGGCTGAACTTAGAGCTCTTATGATGAGGGAGTTTTGTCCTCGTCATGAACAGCGAGCTTTGGAGAGAGAGTTTGATGACTTGAAACAGGACAGTGGCGAGCACAGGGCGTATACTGATAGGTTTGAGGAGTTGAGTCTGCTATGCCCAACAATGGTTACCCCACTCGACAAGGCTATCGAAAGGTACATCGATGGTCTACCTGACTCAGTACAAGACATCATTACTGGTAGTAACCCTACCACACTCCGTCAGGCGATCGAGTTAGCAGCGACATTGACTGAGTCGCAGGTTCGAAAGGGAAAGCTGCATAAAAAGGGTGACAAAGGTAAGAAGCAGGCGTCTGACAAAGAAGATAGCAAGAAAGGTCAAAACAAGAAGGGTAAGGATTCTGGTTCTTCAAAAAGGTCAAGGAAGCCTAAGGCTTCCCAAAATTTTGCCGTCACTGCCCAAGTTAACCAGGGAGCTCCCAACCAACCAGCACAACCTCCAGCGAAGAAGCCCTATACAGGGAATGCACCTTTGTGCAATAGATGCAACAGTCACCATCAGCCGCATCATCCGTGTCGTTTCTGTACTAATTGTGGGAAGTCAGGTCATCTTGCCGATGTTTGTCGGTTTACTCAGAATCGGGCAGTTCAGAACCCGGCTCAACGAGTTGCTCAGTCTCCTGCTCAGCAACAAGGTCAAGCTGACGACCACACTACCCGCCAGGTTCTTGTTACAACTATGGGGATCTGACCCACTACCCTAATCAGTGTCCAAGATTGATGAATGCGAATCCTAATCAGAATCAGGCTCAGGCTCGAGGTCGAGTCTTCAATATGAATGCACAAGAGGCACAAGCAGACAATGAAGTGGTGAACGGTACGTTCTTTATTAATAATCAGCATGCATCTGTTCTTTTTGATTTGGGTGCCGATAAGAGTTTTGTGTCATTATCTTTTGAGCCATTGCTTCGCGTGTCTAGAACGAAACTAGGTAAACCTTTGACAGTAGAGGTTGCTAATGGTGAACCCATTATTCTTGATTCTGTTCTTCACAACTGCCAGTTGAACCTCAACGACCATCTTTTTCCTATTGACCTCACGCCTATGCAACTTGGAAGCTTCGACCTTATTGTGGGTATGGATTGGTTAGCCAAGCATCGTGCAGAAGTAGTTTGTTTTGAGAAGATTGTTCGTGTGCCGTTTTCGACAGGCGAGATCCTACAGGTTCGTGGTGAGAAACCTGCTGGTGGTCTCAAACTCATGTCTTGTTTTAAAGCTCGGAAGTATCTGTGAAAGAATTATGTGGCCTTCTTGGCACATGTCACAGCAGATAAAGGCAAAGGTAAGTCTATTCAAGATATTCCTGTTGTTCGGGATTATTCTGAAGTATTCCCTGAAGATTTACCTGGTCTACCCCCAGCACGCCAAGTCGAGTTCCGTATTGATCTCGTACCTGGTGCAAATCCCATTGCTAGAGCTCCATACCGTCTTGCACCGTCTGAGATGCAAGAGTTGTCTAAGCAGCTTCAGGAACTCTCTGACAAAGGTTTTATCCGTCCTAGCTTTTCACCTTGGGGTGCTCCCGTTCTTTTTGTCAAGAAGAAGGATGGATCTTTTAGGATGTGTATCGATTATCGTGAGCTTAACAAGCTTACCATCAAGAATCGATATCCCCTACCTCGCATTGATGATCTCTTTGATCAGTTACAAGGTGCTTCTTATTTTTCGAAGATCGATCTGCGATCTGGATATCATCAACTTCGTGTGCATGAAGAAGATATTCCCAAGACAGCGTTCCGCACTCGTTATGGGAATTATGAGTTCACAGTCATGCCATTTGGTTTGACTAATGCTCCTGCTGTTTTCATGGACTTAATGAATAGGGTCTGCAAGCCTTATTTGGATCAGTTCGTCATTGTTTTTATTGATGACATCTTGATATACTCTAAGACGCGAGCTGATCACGAGCAACATCTTCGTCTTACTCTGGAACTCCTAAAGAAAGAGCAACTTTTCGCCAAATTCTCCAAGTGTGAATTCTGGCTTAAAGAAGTTCAATTCTTAGGACATATTGTCAACGAACGAGGTATTCATGTAGATCCCTCCAAGATCAGTGCGATCAAGGATTGGGATACGCCTACTACTCCTACTGAAGTTCGTTCTTTTCTTGGTCTTGCGGGTTATTACCGCCGCTTCATTGAAAACTTCTCAAAGATTGCAGTTCCTCTAACTGCTCTAACTCAGAAGAACAAACCCTTTGATTGGGGAGTCAAACAAGAGGAAGCGTTTTTGACTTTGAAACAAAAACTTTGCGACGCGCCTGTTCTGACTTTGCCTGAGGGCAATGATGATTTCGTCGTTTATTGCGATGCATCTAAATTGGGTCTTGGCTGCGTTTTGATGCAAAGGAACAAAGTCATAGCATATGCATCGAGGCAGTTGAAGATACATGAGAAGAACTACACCACTCATGATCTTGAGTTGGGTGTAGTTGTCTTCGCTCTTAAGATCTGGAGACACTATTTGTACGGAACAAAATGTGTGGTTTTCACGGACCACAAAAGTCTTCAACATATCTTCAATTTAGAAAGAACTCAACATGAGGCAACGACGTTGGGTCGAGCTTCTAAACGACTATGACTGCGAAATTCGCTACCATCCTGGTAAGGCGAATGTCGTAGCCGATGCATTGAGTCGTAAGGAACGTACTAAGCTTCATTGTGTTCGTGTTCAATCTGTTATCCAAGCTCGATCCGATATCCAGGCACGCATTTCTCAGGCTCAACAATCTTGTGTTTCACAAGGTTTAATGGATAAGGAATTTCCCTATCACATAACACCTGATCTGGAACTGAAGGACAATGGATCGTATTACTTCATGGACCGTTTGTGGGTCCCAAGCCAAGATAACCTTCGCACCTTGCTTATGGATGAAGCCCATAAGTCTCGTTATTCTGTTCATCCTGGCTCAGATAAAATGTATAGGGATCTTCGTATTCAGTATTGGTGGCCTGGTATGAAGAAAGACATTGCCTTATATGTATCAAAATGCCTTACTTGTCTTAAGGTTAAGGCTGAACATCAGCGTCCTTCTGGTTTATTGGTGCAACCAGAGATACCAGTTTGGAAATGGGAAAACATTACTATGGATCTCATTACTAAACTTCTGCGCACAAAGAAAGGTCATGATGCCATCTGGGTAGTTGTTGATCATCTTACTAAGTCAGCGCATTTCTTGCCAATCCGTGAGGATTTTCCTGCTGACAAACTTGCTAAAATCTATATGGATGAAATTGTAGCTCGACATGGTGTTCCTTTGAACATCATTTCTGACAGAGATGCTCGTTTCACTTCTCATTTTTGGAGAACCATGCAATCTGCTATGGGGACCCAACTTAACCTGAGCACAGCTTATCATCCGCAAATGGATGGTCAATCTGAAAGAACAATCCAGACTCTGGAAGATATGCTTAGAGCTTGTGTGATCGACTTTGGTGGTAGTTGGGATTCACATCTTCTGTTAATTGAATTCTCCTACAACAACAGTTATCACACCAGCATCAAAATGGCTCCTTTCGAAGCTCTCTATGGTCGAAAATGTCGTTCACCAGTCTGCTGGAATGAGATCGGCGAGGCTCAGCTTACTGGACCTGCCCTCATTTTAGAGACAACTGATAAGATTAAGAAAGTTCGTGATAACCTTCAGACAGCTAGAAGCCGTCAAAAGAGTTACGCGGACCCAAAACGCAAGCCCTTGGAATTTCAAGTCGGTGATCGAGTATTACTTAAGGTCTCACCTTGGAAAGGTGTGATCAGATTTGGAAAGAAAGGAAAACTTGCACCTAGATATGTTGGACCATTCAAGATCGTCGAAAGAATCGGTAAGGTAGCCTACAGACTTGAGTTACCTCCTGAACTTGGAAATGTTCATCCAACCTTTCACGTATCCAATCTCAAGAAGTGTTTAGCTGATGAGAACCTCCACATACCACTTGACGAAATTCGTGTTAATAAAACACTGAAATTTGTTGAGAAGCCAGTGGAAATCATGGAACGTGAAGTCAAGTGGCTCAAACGCAAGCGCATTCCTTTGGTTAAAGTTCGATGGGAAGCTAAACGTGGATCCGAGTTTACTTGGGAATGCGAAGATCAAATGAAGGCGAAATATCCGCATCTTTTCCCACGAGTTTCCTCTAAATAAATTTCGGGACGAAATTTCCACAAGTAGGGGAGACTGTAACATCTGTGCTTGTAATCATTGTAAACAGTTCGTTTATCAATAAAACAATGTTATTTGATCCCAATGTTTGTTTGGTTATGTTTTACATTTTTCATGTTTTAACTTTTGTTCAATTTCAAACTCTATATCGCTTTCTGGAGAGTTATACGCAAACTGGTGCGTAAACGTAATCAGTTTAATGCGACAAATACTTCGGAACATCAACATATACTTAACATACCTTAAATAACCTTTACATAACTTAGAAATAAGTTTGAAGGCTTTGGTATGGCAAAAACAAGTTAATTCGCTTACAGGGACTAAACTTGACAAACTGCGAAAGTATGCCAATTTGAACTGTAACGAACATTCCGGAACATGACCATAAGTTAAATATACCATAAATATCCTTTACATAGCTTAGAAATAGGCTTTGAGGGGTTCGGTATGCTAAAATAAACTTTTGGGTCATTCAGGGACTAAAAGCGTCAAAAAGTGCACAAGTTTGCATTTTCGCGCATAACTTACGTTCTGAATACATCTGGACATCCAAAAATTTATGTAAGCACTAAAATAATTTTATTTTAGTGTTTGGCTTGAGAAAAATCCATTCGTCGCGCAATTTGGATCGTTTTTCGCGCTTATGCGCATTCCGTCGTAATTAAGCGAACATCGCAATCGTACGACCAAACGAACCAACATCCGGGATATTTTTGAGCATTTTTCATGTCCAAAATGTTTAGGCATCATTTTAGGGCCTTGAAAATGGCTTCACGAGCCTTAAACATGTCAGAAATGGCCTTAATACACAACGGGGACTGAATTGGAAGCTTTGGAAACTGGTTGCTGATCAGAGGGACCTTAGCGTGACACCTAGCCCCCTTGGCGTCACGCGAGGCCCCTTCTGATCGGAAAAAAGCCATTTTTAACAGCTGTTAACAGCTGTTTAGCACTCCCAATCCAATTCCAAGTGTTTTTTCCTGCTTATGGGGGGCAAATATGATGTACATGAGCTTGCCAACAAGTGTAGGGATGTGATCATTCCCTCTTCTCCAAGAAACGATCCTAACGGTGAACCGAAATCTATAAATACCCACACCCCCCAATTGCAAAACCCATAAGAATCTGATTTGAGAAGCTCTAAGTTGAAACCATTGTTTCATACCTGAGCTACTTGAATCAAGAATAGCTTTCGGGGACCCTTTGTAAGTGTTCCTTCGTTCTTTTATTGCTTTTCGAGTCCGAAAGTCAAACTTTGTTTGACTTTCTGCATTGACCAGTTTATGGTCAATGCGAAGTTCGTTTGAACTTCGCAACGTGAGCGTAATCACGATGGTTATGGTCCCTTGTGACTATGCCTACTGATTACCACGTTGTCTAGGGTCGTAAGGGCAAGCGATCTAATAAATCGCTTATACCTTCGAACCCGACCCGTTTGGTCGATCATTAGGATCCGATCAAACACATTAGGTGACCATAGTTATATATGGAATAACCTTCTGAGGTTATACCTTATGGTCACGATGTTGAGTTAGTTGTATGATAGGTAGTTTATATGCCTTAGGTAAATTACCAAAATACCCTTTGTACGCCAAAATTCATTTTAAGCATATGTAACATAACTTTTGGTATCTAAACTGATTTGGCAACAATATTAGACATGTTAAGGCATATATTACTTGTCATAGGACTAGTTAAGCGGTCCGAACGCGTTTTACGCGAACGACGCGTTAAAGTAGCATAAGCTACCTAAACGGGTCGTAATGGGTCGTAAGCACTTAGGTTAGGTTTCGTTTTAGTATGTGGGCTTTGTTAAACCATATTACACGAGTCTCCATACCCGTTTGGTTTACGAACCCTCATTCTATCCAATCCTCCGATATAGGTCCGGTTTATTAACATAGTTACCTATATTAGGTGCCGTTTGATATCATTGTGTTTATGCTATGTATACCCATTGTGTGCATATTTAGTACATTGTTTTACATTACATTTCATGCTATGTATGCCCATTGTGTGCATAGTTAGTACATTATTTTACATTACATTTCATGCTATGTATGCCCATTGTGTGCATATTTAGTACATTGTTATACATTACATTTCATGCTATGTATGTCCATTGTGTGCATACTTAGTACATTGTTTTACATTACATTTCACACTATGTATGTTCATTTGATTACATACTTAGTGCATTGTTTTCACATGCTTACATTTTGGTATGACATTTGGTTTGTTCAAATGGGACAATATACATTCATTAACATTAGCTACGCCATTCGTTAGTAGGTAGTGGTACCATAGGAATTGACAGTTCCTTTTCCTGACATCCTAGGTATGTTTGGATGGAAGGAATGACCAAATTCGATACACATAACTTAGATGAACCTTTAATTTGTTTAAAGGTTTATCGCCACAGTCACAAGGCTTGGATGTATGCATTATAACAATACCGCATAGCAGTATTGCATGCATTTGTTCCACAAAACATAACTTTGACTTAAACTATATTTAATTCAATACCCTGTTTTTGTGCATTTTACCTATGGTTTAGTTGATATATTTCACATGCCATACATGATATTTTTGGATACACATTATATGATTTACATTAAACATAAACATTTTGACATTGATATACACATTTGGTGATTTACATTAGACATGGACATTTTGATATGGTTTACACAATAACACTTGACAATTGATTTATACATGAACAAATTTACATTGGTGGTTGGTTTGGGTAAATGGTTTGAGTAACGAGGCGTGTGTAATATGGTACAAACATGGTGGATACGCCGCTGGTACTTCCTATATATAAGTGTTTGTATAATATTACATATCGTAGCGTTATTTAAATCATTTCAGTATAGACATATTACATTTTACACAAATAACATATTTTTCACAAGACATTGTTTTACAAAACAGTTTATTTTATATAAACTCATTTTACTTGGTTATTTCATTAACCATACACCTTTCTTTTATATAATCTGATTTTCTTATCAAGTTTTCATATGATTTATAAAAGAAAACACTTAACAAGATTCATGACTAATTTTTATTAAACCTTTCTTTTAAAACCCAAGTCATGAATCCTATTTTTCACAAAACCTATGTATCTCACAGGCATTTTTATGCTGACGTACCTATTTTCACATGTGTTTCAGGAGCAGGTGCATAGGTTTGATTGGGATACACTAGGGTGGACTCGGGCCTTAGTGACAATAAAAGAAGCAAGATTAGTTTAGTTGATGTTGTGTACTTTGTTTCCTTCGTTTAAAAGACAATGTAATTCGCTTGTTTGATAAATAAAATATAACTTTGTATGCCATGGTTGTGAAACACTAATTCTATTACAACACTCCCCGACGTTTCCGCCACGATTTGATGTTTTACGTGGTCGGGGTGTGACAATGTTGAGTTCACACTTCATGGAGTTTAGATCATCAATTTGTTCTTTCAACAACGTGTGAATGAAACCCCTTTTTCTTTTAACCACTTGAATGAAAGTTAAATCAAGTTCAACTTAATGACCTTGATTAACCACTTGTAAGTTCTTATCAACAATACTTTTTGTAAATCAAAATATAACAATTTTGAACTTCTCAAGAAAGATGCCGATTCATGCTCCACGATTACCAACTTGGGAGCTCCGGCAAGTCAGGATTTCAAACAAAGAATGGTGACACCCAAGCCTGACCAGCCTTGGGTGCATCCGAGTTATTTTCACTCGGTGTTTGAACATTCCTGTTTGCTTCATAAAATTCTTTTACCCCTTTTTCCTTTCCATCAATCATCTTACCAAAAATATGTTTCACTTTGCCATTAAACGCTTTTTCGACATCAAATTTTTTCTTTTCAGAATAGAATTGATTCAAAATCTCTACTTTTCCAACTTTTTGTTTTAAATTTTCAGCCCGCAATGGTGGAAAGTAGACCTCATCCATTGGTGGAACTGAATTTTCTCTTTTTAGTTCAACTGGTGGCTCCTCTGACTTTGACGAGTCAGATTCATCGCCAGATTTAACATCTGATTTCTTAACAATCCAAGTTTGATTGTTAAGATTCACCTTTCTTTTGTAAAACCTTCTAGAACTCTCACCAACTTCAAATGTAGAATTTTCAGTTGGTGGTTCAGTTTTCTCAACAACTTTTTCTTTGAGTTTAGAAGACACTCCCTGTTGTGTGTTGGTTGCCTTTGGACAGTTCCAGGCGATGTGACCAACTTTTTTGCATTTATAACAGGTTCTTGTCTCCTTTTTCTGGTTAGCTTTATTCTTCTCATGTTTCTGTTTTTCTGCAAGAAACGCTTTGTTCGATTGCTTCCAGAATGAGCTCTTTTTCTCTTCTTCAGAACTTGCTCCTGAAACAAATACTGTTTTTGAGTTAAAATCTTTAATATTTTGATTATTTTCAACATCAAAACCCAACCCCTTCTTTTTGAAATTACTTTTATGATTCGGTTTCTTTTGATGACCTAGACCGAAACCTTTTTTCTTGTTTAAACGTTGTTGAACTCTAGAAGTATATTTAGGTTTTGAAAATCCCATTTTATCTTTTATTTCTGAAAACTTTATTTTTATCAATTTAAAAATTGTTTTAATGTTTTCAATTTTCACACTTTTAATTGGAAATTCCTCATCAGAATATAATTTGTCTGAATCATTCAAAGTGTATGCCACTTTGATTGGTTCGTCTTTCAAATTATTTTTTGATAACAGAAATTCTTTATTGTAAATCCTTTTGACCGATGATTTCGAATTGTTGACTGATGAACTCGAACTTTCAGATTCAGACTTTGACTCTGACTCCTCATCCTTATCCAACACCTGATCGACCACCTTTTTTTTTAACTCAGACCCATGATCAGTGTCAGACGATGTGAATGTGACATCAATGTTGTCTGGTAACTCATCAGTTGTTTCAGACTCTAACTTTATATTGACTGCCTTTTTCAGTTGTTTCGAATTTGGTTTTCTGGGAGAATAGCCTTCCCAGATCGGAGGCGGACACTTGTTATAATTTGCACTTTGTTTCTTACCAGTATCCGTATCTTCCGACTTCTTATCTTGAAAAGCTTCAAAACCTGCAACAGTTGGATAAATTCTATCAATCAAATAATCAGAACTTGAGTAATCCATTAGCAATCGTCTGATTCTTTCATTCTCAATCTTTTCAGTCTCCAATTCCTGCTTCAACTCTTCACATTCTTCAATATAGTGATTGATGGCCTTCTGCTTAGACATCATCACTGTATTCATCATTTTCAAAGCATCTTCTCTTTCTGAGTTTGTCTTTTCCATCTGGTTGACTATTCTGTTCAGCACATCATAAGATTCTTTTACATACTTAACATCGAACAATAATTTTTCTTTCATCTCGTCAAGCTCACTATACTTCTTGTCTTTCTCTTCACAATGTTTGCATGGTTCCAAACATTTCAGACAAGGTTTAGTGACCTCTACAATCTTTTCAAGGACTTTAACCTCTTCACTCTGTTCATTCTTCTCATCCTCAGCAACATTTTCACTTTTTACCTCTTTCTTCTCTTTTGCTGCTCGTTTCTCCTTTAGCTTCTCCAATTTATATGCAAAATAAAATTTGAAACTTTCAGGAGATAGATGAGTTTTTCCAATGTTTATTTATTTAATCTCTTCATCATCATCACTGCTATTAGTTGATGATTGATCAAACACTGGTGTCTTTTCTGAACTATCTTCTGAAGTAACAGACTCTCCATCTTGACTTTTCTCATCTTCTACAAACACATCCATCCTTTCTTTCATCAACTCTGGCTCTTGAATGATTTGTGCAATGAATGCTTTAAACTTTGAGTTACTTTCAGCCGGAATATATTTGTCCCAGTTAAATCCCTCTGGCAATCTTTCATCTTCTTGATTAACTAGATAAGCTTTCTTTTTTCCATCTTCAATCGAATTAGCACTGGATGATGATGGTTGTTGAGCTACCTGATGGTAAATCGCTTTTCGATGATAATCATTGTTGCTGAAAGGATTCTGAGCTCCACCTGCTTCTCGGTTGTTACATTCCCTCTTGAAATTTCCTTTTTCCGTGCACCGAAAACAAGTAACTTTAGACTTATCAAAACCTAAAGTAGAAACATTAGCATCACGTAAGGCATCTCTTCCTGTAATCTGCTTAAATTTCTTAGCTCTCCTCAACACGCTCACTAAACACCACTTAATATCCATTAACTCCAATTCCTCAGCATCAATCTGATCGTAATCATCTTTTGTTAGCATAGGATTTCCGATTCTTCCAGCAACCAAACTCTCATATGATTCTAACACGGTAACTAGTAATGCCATATGACCTTTAGCGACTTCTTCAGAGAAATTCTGACCATTCTGAAGATGCAACGCGATGTTGCATTGTAGCACATGACCATTACCATTGTTTGAGCTTTGAGATTGATAAATTGAAGTTGAAACATTAGGATTCACACTCGGATATGAAGAAAATCCACTGTTGTTGATTGAATTTTGATTGAGTGATCCGGATGAGTTTTATGCGCTGAAAGCGGTTTGGATCTTCGGATTTGCTTCAACATTTTGAACATTACCTTTGAAATACATCTTAATATCTTGTTGAACACTTGAATTGTTCATTCTAGCGATCTTTTGTTGTTCAAGATCTTGTCCTTCAAGTTTTTCAATGATATGAGCAATTGTCAATCTATCATATTCTCCGGTATTCTTCAAGATCATAAGATATGTACCCCATTCTTTTTGAGGTAAAGCATCGGCTAATTTTTCAACCCATTCCTCACGATCTTTAGTGATATCCAACCGACTCATTGAACGTACTAAATGACAATATCTCTCAATAAGAGTCTTTGTAGTTTCACCCGGCAAACTTGAGAACAAATCAAATTCTTTCTTTAAAAGTGACTTTTTATTCTTGATCATCTCCGTACTTCCTTCGAATTTTGTACGTAGTGCTTCCCAAATCAAACGTGCACTATCATCATGTTGAAGTAATATGAAGATGTCTTCTTTCACAACTTGTTGAAGCAAACTAATCATCATTTTTTCTGCTTTGTACATTTCTCTCTCTTTGTCCGTAAATTCAGAAATGTTCTTTACAACTCCCATATTATTACGAGGTCGAACATACTTAGTTTCAATACATTCCCATGACCTTAGATGATTTGCTTGAACCCAATTTTTGAACCGTTCTTGCCAACTATAATATTCTTCAATGCGCATTAGCTTTGGGGGTTTCTGCACCGTTCCCGTTTCATTTTCCATGTTCACATTCTGAGCAACAGTAACAGGAGTACCCGGAGCGGTAGCAAAGGCATTATAAAATTCGTTATCCATGTTTCAGTATCGAGAATTCACAAAAACAGTCTTTTAAATGAACTAGTCAAAGTTTCAAATGATCTGGTAATTCACACCTCGTGCGAACTGAAACAATCAAACTCAAACGATCTGAATTTAATCCTCCTCGTGCAAATTGGAAGACTCAAACCGTGCGAACTGAGTACTTTCAAGCGATCTGACAAGTTTCAAACGACCTGAAGTCCTATTAATCACTTCGTACGAACTGAAAGAATTAATCCGTGCGAACTGCGTACACTTTCAAACAACTTGGATAATCCGTAAGACCTGAGTTGTTCACACCGTGCGACCTGATGTTGTTTCAAACGAACTGATCACTTTCAAGCACCCCGTGCGACTTGATAATCACTTCGCACGACCTAAAACAAATTTCACACGACCTGAATGTTTTTCACACGACCTGCCCCAAATCGAACGATCTGAACAGAATTTCACGCGATTTGATCAATTTTATTAAGTTTTAGGTCGAATTTGGTTCTAATTTTTTGAAGGATTGATTAAAATAGTGTTTTTCGTGTTATATGTGAAAATCAATCCATTTTAATCGTGAAATCATTGAAATTTTGAAGAAAAAGTGTAGAAAGTGAGTAGAAGTGAGATGTTTTTAAAGAAAACAAGCTGAAATGGTAAGAACTCCTCCTCCTGAGCTCTGATACCACTTGATAGGATCGGTGAATTGATCAAACGAGACAATCAGAAGAGTTCTAGACCAAATCAAAGGTGGAATTCATTGATTTGATCTTCATTCAGCTTGATATGCACTTAGAAGTAGATTAACTGTCACTTGTATTGATATAACAACGTTTTACATGCTGGAGACACTTCGGCAGAGCTTCGCTACCGGAATCACAACTGTTACAAATGAAATCCCAAGACACCTATTTATAGGAAGACCACTTCGCATGAACTAGCTTCACACGAGCTGGCACCAGGTCGTGCGAACTGGTCACTTCGCATGAACCTGCTGGTTCAGCTCAGTTTCCCGTTTCTCTCGAACTACGCATCCTAGTCTATCAATCTAGTTACAAGACTCGATACAAGACGAAGTCGACAGACATATGCACCAACAAACACAAGAGATTAGTTCTAGTCAAAGTAAAATGGGATTCCAAGAGAGGACCAGAATACACTTGGGAGCTCGAGTCAGAAATGCAAGGGAAATATCCACACCTATTCCAGTAGACCTCGAGGCCAAGATCTAAAACAAGATGAGGAGGATATAATAACCTTCCTAAAACCCTTAAAATACTCCCATACTTCCTAAAATATACCCCGTATACGAAAACAAGCATAAAATACCTTATATTTATAAAAATCAACTAAAAACAAATATACCAAGTCCTCACGGGGCGCGACCCAGTCAAGCCAGGACTGTCGCGGGCCCCGACAAGGTGACACCAGGCCGAACCCAGGTATGCCACGTTTCCTGTTATGCGTCAAAGCTACACCGTTGACTCGACCAAGCTAGGCCCTAGCCTAGTGGTCTCGCGGGCCGCGAGAGAGGAACAAGGGGGTGTGGCGGGCCGCGAGCAACCCTATGTCCAGCCTTTTTAAGGAGGCCTCTGGCCTCAGTTTCGATCTTTCAATTCTTTTCTTTCCTCTATCCCTATAATAATAATAATAGTATAGCTCGATATAATACCCCTAAAAGGCGAAGCTCTGCCTTTTTGTAAGTATTATAACCCCCGGTTACGTATTAGTTACTCTGCCCGATTGACGTAGAGCTCCGTAACGCATGTCAAGGCTCTGCCCGACTTAGTCGTTGGAGTTCGGTCTCGGGGGTATGGCTACTATAAACTGGGTTATCTTACTAACACGTGTGCATTGTGTCATTTTAATAGATTATAACTAGGAAGTCACAAGAAAGCAGTAGTATTATCTAAGTCAGCAAAGTGAGTACATTCTCCTTTTGTAAATTTTTGTGACTCAAAATGTTTTACCAAAACCTCAAATGTTTTAAGATATAATTAACAGTGATTGAGTCTATGTATTCTACAATTACTCTCGGTATGTTGGGGTTTTGTATACATTACTTGTTACTATACTATGAGTAGTAGCATGACCACAAGTCAGGATTGACAGTACCGTGGGTGGTACTTGGGTAGATATAAACATTGAAATCACTCTAAATACTGTAAAGATATAAAAGCTTGCGTTTGGAGATGTGTTCTCGTCTGAATTGGATGTGTTTTTGGGTCCTATTCAGGATGGTTTCGACACTACCTCATCCCACTATCCAGTGAACGAAATACATGTCGTTTTAGGTCCGTTTTGGTGTAAAAATCAAGTTTAAAAGGGTTTTCACTTAGATCTAACACTTGGTGAGTATGAGATCTTCAGATCTACAACTTGGGAAGCCAAAGCTAAACCCATATCACTCGTACAAGTGTAGATCCGTAGTAAAATAGGAAGATCTGATGAAAAAGATAAAGTTTAGGTGAAAAAGATGAAATTTAGTTGAAAACTAGGGAATTTGGATGAAATCGAAGTGATTCTTGTGGAAAATCGTAGTGGAAAACGTTGTGTAATCGAGGAAAAATTAATAAATCTTACTTGAGAACAGTTGGACAGCAATTCGGCAGTGTTTTGGAGTAAATGGCAGCAAGTAAGAATGAATGAGGAGGGCTTGGCTACTTATAGAAGAGGGCTGGAAGCTTGGTTCGAAGCTGGTTGCCTTCGTACGAAGGCAGTGCCTTTGTACAAAGCTGCTGGCTCCGTTCGAAGGGGCCAGTTTGGGGAGGAAAATCTCCATTTCACATGTAGGATGCTCATTTGATGCATTTTATTGCGTTAGTTAGTTCAAGTACTTTAAGTATTTTAGCAAGGTATTAAGTGCACGTTACGTTTCATTTTAGAGCGATAAATCGAGTTGTGCGAATGAGCGTTTAAGCGAGTTTTCACACATAGATAATATATATATATATATATATATATAACTAATAGTATAACATAATACATATATATATATATATAAGTAACCGCGTTTTGAGTTTGTGTTGAGTTTGCGTTTGCGTTTATGCGAGAGCGAGCGAGTAGTTTAGATACTCACGTGATGTAGCAGTGTAAGCGTTGTGATGTGCGATTTAGCGTGTTGTAATAAGTGATGTAGTGCGAAAAATATGTGACGTAGCGTGGTAAGCGATATAGTTTACATTATGATCCGAATCTCTGGTGCTAGGCGTAACGAGAGTCACAAGCGCGAAAGTGGGAGTTGTTACAGTCTCCCCTGCTTTTGGAAATTCCGTCCCGAAATTTATTCGAAAGGAAGAATGTGAGGATCGACACGAATAAGTAGCGATACAAGCGTTAGGGTAAGCTTAGGATGAATGAGCGATCGATCGAGGATTGATGAGTCAGAGCGTCTCGGTGGCATGGGGAAATGGATGAGAGAAAAGCGACTTGCTTGATTAGGGAATTGTAAGTCACGAGTTGGCGATCCATAATGTTTCAAGTTCTCAAAAAGTTTTGTTAAGTTATTACGAAAAGGTTTTTAAGGAAAACTTGATTTATGAATGCCACACCCCAACCGATGGCGGAAACATCGGGATGAGACGAACAAATCGCTCACAGCATCATAACACTAAATATGACAATATAATTAAGTCAAATTTCATAATTACTAAAATTTCATAAGAGATTCGAACGTAAACAAAACATTGTATCAAACATCATCAAACATTGTTTATTTCTAAGATGAGTTTCTAAGTTTATCCTAACTAGATTTCTTGATCACTGCAACTATCAACCTGCAACATGTATTAAAATAACATCAACAAAATGTTGGTGAGTATACAAGTTTGATACGTAGCATAATTAGAATAACAAGTTTAAATACTCATATCCAACATGAATAACACGATATCGGTGACTAACTTGCTAGGCTAATGTAAGCTACATGTCAAACCCAAGTTTCCAACGCAAGGTACCTTTCCTACATCGTCGCAACGAAGAGGAGGTTAACATGGTTTACTTAACAATACCCCAAGACTCAAGGGCGGTGCGTTAATCCTATAGAGCTATAATTGTCAAAGTAGGCTAGCAAAGTTAATGAGCTTATAGATACAACATACACATAGCATATAGACTAACAAGCATCACATGTTTTCATAATTAAACGTGGATAGAGTGTGATTATAAACTAGTTTCAAGTGTTATGTGTTTTTTGTATATTGCACATGTTGCACCTAAAGTGTTTTAAATGAAAATGTAAAACAACCTTCCTAAAACCCTTAGAATAGTCCTATACATCCTAAAATATACCCCGCATACGAAAAACAAGCCTAAAATACCTTTATATATATATAAAAATCAATTAAAAACAAATATACCAAGTCATCGTGGGGCGCGACCCTGTCAAGCTAGGGCTGTCACGGGCTGCGACTAGGTGACACCAGGCCGAACGCTGGTCCGCCACGTGTCCTGTTACGCGTCAAAGCTACACCGTTGACTCGACCAAGCTAGGCCCTAGCCTAGTGGTCTCGCGGGTCGTGAGAGAGGAACAAGGGGGCGTTGCGGGCCGCGAGCCGCCATATGTCCAGCCTATATAAGGTGGCCTCTGGCCTCACTTTCGATCATTCAATTCTTTTCTTTCCTCTGTTCCTATAATAACAATAGTATTGCTCGATATAATACCCCTAAAAGGTGAAGCTCTGCCTCGTTGTAAGTATTATAATCCCCGGTTACGTATTAGTTACTCTGCCCGATTGATCTAGAGCTCCCTAACGCATGTCAAGGCTCTACCAGACTAAGTCGTTGGAGTTCTATCTCGGGGGTATGGTTAATGTAAATTAGGTTATCTTACTAACACGTGTGCATTGTTTAATTTTAATACTGCAGATTATAACCAGGAAGTCACCAGAAAGCAGTAGTATTATCTAAGTCAGCAAAGTGAGTACATTCTCCTTTTGTAAATTTTTGTGAGTCAAAATGTTTTACCAAAACCTCAAATGTTTTAAGATATAATTAACAGTGATTGAGTCTATGTATTCTACAATTACTGTCGGTATGTTGGGGTTTTGTATACATTACTTGTTACTACATTATGAGTAGTAGCATGACCACAAGTCAGGATTGACAGTACCATTGGTGGTAATTGGGTAGATATAAACATTGTAATCACTTTCAATACTGTAAAGATACAAAGGCTTATTTTGATTAAACTGGGATGCACTCGCCAGTATTTCTTGCTGATAAAACTTTTTAAAATGCGTTTCAGGTAACTTAATGTGAAGCTAATAGAAGCCAGCTGGAGAGCACTGAAGGCTTGGAAAAGTGGCTATAAAAGTTACCTAAACAAGAAAGAAGCTTTATTTCAATAAATTAGGGTTTATCCCTATAAACATATTATAACGGAAACTTGGGTTTTTTCCCATGTATTTTTTATTTATAAAAGTGTGGTGTTTTAACTCTGATAAACTATTTCCTAACTACGGTCCTGATGTAAATTTCCGCTGACAAAATTAATAAACACCGATACCACAAATCTGGATCTCGCGACACCCGCTCCTAGGTAGGGGTTGGGGGTTGCGACAAAATGGGCTCGAGTATACTCACTGTGCATGTCTAACAAGTGAACATAAGCAGAGATGGATTGAAGGGAGCGCCGGATCAGCCTGCGTACGGGAACAAAAGCGTAAGTCCTCCAAAGTGCTGAAACGGTGGAAAAATCAGAGTGTCGGTGGGAAACAGAAGCTTCATATGAAGGTGGGTCTTCGCACAGGTTGATGCTTCCGTTGTCCAAAATCGAGTGTCTTAGCATCAGTCTTCTGGAAAATCGAGTGTTCATCCCTCCAACCTTAAGCTACTGATTAAACTTAGAGTTGGAGAGGTCTTTGTTCGAGTCACTGGTGGGAGTTAGGCTGATAAGTGCGAAGTCAGTGCCTTTGTACGAAGGCGTGCCTTCATACGAAGCCATGGTGCCTTCGTACGAAGCCTTGCTTCGCACAGAACAGTCCATCTCGCATTCGTGGCTATTCTTGGCGTTCAGAGCTGTGTTTTTGCCTGAATTGGATGTATTTTCGAGTCCAATTCGAGACGGTTTCGACACTACCTCATTCCACTATTCAGTGAACGAAATACATGACGTTTTAGGTCCGTTTTTGTGTGAAAATAAAGTTTAAAAGGGTTTTGACCTAGATCTAACACTTGGTGAGTGTGAAATCCACAGATTTCTAATTTGGAAGCCAAAGCTAGGCCCGATACACTTGGTTAAGTGTAGATCTGTTGTAAAAACAGAGAGGTTCAGATGAAAAAGTTGGAGTTTTAAGTGAAAAGATAAAGTTAGTTGAAAACAAATGAATTTTGATGAAATCGAAGTGAATCTTGTGTAAAATCGTAGTGGAAAACGTTGTGAGATGTTGTAAAAATGATAATTCTTACTTGAAAACAATCGGACAGCAATTCGGCAGGGTTTCGGATCAAAAGGCAGCAAGTGTACGAAATGGAGAAGGGCTTGGGTATTTATAGAGTTGGTGGGTTCGAACAAGGAGCCTCGTCCGAAGCTGGCTGCCTTCATACGAGGCCAGCTGGCTTCGTTCGAACTAGCTGGTTTGCGTTATAATTTCCCGTTTCGCGTGCAGGATGCTTGTTAAGTGTGTTTTGTTGAATTAATTAGTGTGAGTACTTTACGTATTTTAGCGAGATCGAATTTACGAGATTTTGTGTTTATGCGTCTATCACCCGCACATACATATTAAACTAGTAAACACACAAATAACCCAAGTAGTATGAGTAATTCCGCGTTTCACGTTCACGTTAAGTTAGTTTTTCGTGCATTAAGTATCAAAGCGTAACAAAGAGTCAAGAACCTAGGATATACATGTAGTTTACATTTAAGAAGTTTCCATTTGAATAATAGTTTGCACATAGATCAACACAATTATGATTGAAATAACTTGATTTTCATTTTGATCAGTCGTCTCGAGTTACAGTAGAATCGAAAGTAGGATACTACGAGAGTACAAGTGTCAACAAATAGAAGTACGACGAGACTTGCTAAAATAAGAAAGTATCAAAACGCTGGGCGTTACAGTCCCCCTGCTTTAGGAGATTTCGTCCTCAAAATCTAAGAGGAAGACTGAACGAAGAGCTGTGGATACTCGATCTTCATCTCACTCTCGAGTTCCCAAGTGAATTTGGCACCATGCCTTCCTTCCCATCGAACCTTGACTATGGAAATTTTTGCTGCGCCTTAGTCGCTTGGTACCTCGGTCCATGATTTCGACCAGTTTTTCCACAAAATGGAGAGTCTCGTTTATTTGCAAGTCATCGATGGGAACTTGGAGTTCCTCATCCGCTAAGCACTTTATGAGATTAGAGACATGGAACATCGAATGTACGTTGCTAAGTTCCTGAGGTAAATCGAGTCTGTAAACCACCTTGCCAATCCTTTCGAGTATCTTGAAAGGACCCACATAGCGAGGGGCAAGCTTTCCCTTTTTACCAAAACGTATCACTCCTTTCCATGGAGATACTTTGAGTAGAACCTAGTCTCCAATGTTGAGTTCCAAAGGCTTGCGCCTTTTGTCAGCATAGCTCTTTTGTCTGCTTCTATCTTTGAGCAAGTTGTCATGGATTTAAAGAATCTTATCCATCGTCTCTTGTATGAGCTCAGGGCCCGTAAGTTGCTTGTCACCAATCTCATGCCAACTAATGGGAGATCGGCACTTGCGACTGTATAAAGCTTCGAAAGGAGCCATTTGAATACTAGAATGGTAGCTGTTATTGTACAAGAACTCGATCAATGGTAAATGTACATCCCAATTACCAAGAAAGTCAATGACACAAGAGCGGAGCATATCCTCTAGGGTTTGGATAGTATGTTTCGTCTGTCCATCCGTTTGAGGATGAAAGGCCATACTAAGATTCAAGTGAGAACCCATAGAGGACTGGAAAGTTTGCCAAAGACACGAAGTGAAACGACCATCGCGGTCAGAGATGATGTCAATGGGTATACCAGGATGACATATGATTTCATCAGTGTAGATTCTAGCAAGTTTCTGCACTTTGAAATCTTCACGAATAGGAAGAAAATGAGCTGACTTGGTCAAGTGGTCGATGATTACCCATATGCTATCGTGACCAGAAGGTGTACGAGGAAGTTTGGTTATGAAGTCCATAGCAATGCTATCTCATTTCCAAACAGGGATTTCTGGTTGCTCGAGAAGTCCTGAAGGACGCTGATGCCCAGCTTTGACTTTCGAACAAGTGAGACATTTCGAGACGTAAGCGACGATGTCCTTTTTCATGCCAGGCATACAATAAGACGTACGCAAGTCATGGTACATCTTTTCAGCACAAGGATGAATAGAGTATCAGGATTTATGAGCCCCGTTCATGATGAGCTCAAGAAGATTGTCGCGATCTGGCACCCAGATGCGATCAAGATAGTATTGTAGTCCATCAGATTTTGTCACAAGTTGGTCTATAGAAGCACCTCGTATTTCGACGATTAGACTTACTTCGTTGGCTGACGAGTATTAAGCTTCCTGAATGCAAGTATGAAGGTCACTAGAGATTTGAAAACAATGAATGCTACTAACATGAGTCTTACGACTAAGAGCGTCGGCCACGACATTAGCTTTGCCAGGATGATAGTGAATCTCGCAGTCGTAGTCATTAAGTAACTCCACCCAACGTCGCTGACGCATGTTTAGTTCCTTTTGGTTAAAGATGTGTTGTAGGCTCTTATGGTCAGTGAAAACCACACACTTGGTACCATATAGGTAGTGTCGCCAAATCTTTAATTCAAAAACAACCGTGCCAAGCTCGAGATCGTGGGTAGTGTAGGTTTTCTCATGCACTTTGAGCTATCGAGAGGCATAAGCGATGACCTTGTCTCACTGCATGAGGACACAACCGAGGCCACGGTTCGAGGCATCGCAATATACCACAAAATCATCATTCCCATCAGGGAGGGCAAGACCAGGAGCATTACAGATCAAGTTCTTAAGAGTTTGAAAATATTCCTCTTGCTCCGGTCCCCAAGCAAAAGGTTTCTCTTTGTGAGTCAACGAAGTGAGAGTAACATCGATTTTCAAAAAGTTCGAGATGAATCGACGGTAATAACCTGCCAATCCTAAGAAGGAATGAATCTCAGACGCAGATTTAGGCGTGATCCAATTCTTCACTGCTTCGATCTTGGAAGGGTCAACATGAATTCCTTGTTTGCTAACAACGTGCCCGAGGAATTGTACTTCTTTGATCCAGAATTCACACTTAGAAAACTTTGCGTATAGGCGTTCACCATGTAAGAGTTCTAGTATCAGGCGTAAATGACATTCATGATTAGCTTGAGTCTTTGAATAAATGAGAATATCATCAATGAAAACAATTACAAAATGATCCAAGTAAGGTTTACAAACACAATTCATTAGATCTATGAACACGACGGGTGCGTTGGTCAAGCCAAAAGGCATAACCACAAACTCGTAGTGCCCATAGCGAGTGCGAAATGCCGTCTTGGGAAAGTCTTCTTTGAGGACATGGAGTTGATGATAACCGGACCGAAGGTCGATCCTAGAGAAGCAAGTTGCACCTTGTAGTTGGTCAAATAGATCGTCAATGCAAGAGAGAGGATAATGATTTTTGACAGTGAGTTTGTTGAGCTCTTGGTAGTCGATACACATGCGAAATGAACCATCCTTCTTTTTGACGAAAAGCACAGGAGCACCCCAAGGTGAGGTACTTGGACGTATGAAACCTTTATCGAGGAGTTCATGGAGTTGACTAGATAACTCTAACATTTCAGGGTGCAAGCCGGTAAGGAGCCTTGGCAACAAGTTTCAATCCAGGTACGAGATCAATACGAAAATCAACAGCTCGAGGTGGAGGAGGACCAGGAAGATCTTCAGGGAAGACGTCAGGGAAGTTACACACTACTGGAACATCACTCACGCTCTTTCCCTTGCCATTTTCTTCCACAACGTGGGCTAAAAAGGCAAGGTGCTGTTTACGTAAGCATTTATTCGCTTGAGTGCACAACATCAATTTCAGTCCTCTAGAAGGTCGGTCTCCATAGACGTGCAAAGTATCACCAGACGGAAGGGGTAAACGGACGTACTTCTCGTGGCAAGCAATTTCAGCATGGCTTTTACGTAGCTAGTCCATGCCTACTTATCGAAGCTACCCAATTGCATAGGTATAAGATCAATAGAGAAGACATGATCATTGAGAGTAAGAACACAATCACGAAGGATAGAATCGACTAAGATAGATTTACCATCGGCAATCTCGATTGAGAACGACTTAGGTAGTTTAGCGTGTTCACAATTTAACAAAGATTCAAATTCAACGGACATAAAGCTTTTGTCCACACAAGTATCAAATAGTATCGAAGCATAAAGATTATTAACAAGGAACGTACCATTAACGACTTCATTGTCGTTCTGAGCTTGCTTGGCGTTGATGTTGATTGTTCGTCCTAGCGGCTTGCTGCTGTGGTTGCTCTCGATTCAGCTGAGGGCATTGAGGACGGAGGTGTGTCATATCACCACATTTGTAGCAGGCTCGTGCGTTGTTTGCTGGTTTGGGTTTCTGGGGAGCTTGTTGAACTTGGTTGGTATGGTGGCAATAAGGGGCCGTGTGACCGAAATGGTTGCATGAAGTGCAATGGCGACAGGTTGCGTTGGCAGGGTGATGATAGTGACAAGTATAATACTTGGGATGAACCGCAGTGTATGGCTTCTTGGTTTTGAGACTTCCGTTTCTTACCCTTGCTACCACTTGATTGCTGGGTGATTTGGTTGGCTGGTTTCGAGGAGGCTGGGGCGGAAAACTATTTATCATGAACACGGTTGTTGTTCAGGCTTGCGGCTAGCCGGTAAACTTCTTCGATGGTGTCTAGATGTGCTGCTTCAATGGCATCACGCATACCCGAGGGTAACCCATGAATGTACTTCATGATCATGCATTTAGGAGTGGACACCAAATGTGGCACGATTATGCTAAGTTGCTTGAAACGGGTAGTATAGGCCAGATTGTCATCACCAACTTATTTAAGATGCCAAAACTCATCTTTGAGCTTTTGCTGCTCGTGAGGGGGACAGAATTCGAGCATCATCAGTTCCCTAACCTCGGCCCATGGTAAAGTATAAGCTTCATCATTGGAGCAGATGTTTCTCTCATTGGTCCACCATTCCAATGCTCTGCCTTGGAAAACACCAGTAGCACTCCTAGTCTTGTGATGTTCAGGGCACTCACTGTTGATGAAAGTAACTTCAATGCTATCGAACCATTCCAGCATTGCACTCACCCCATCGTTGCCCGTGAAAGGCTTAGGGTTGCAGGAGACGAAGTGTTAATAGTTGAAGCTCACAGGCTTGGGTTGGACCACTTTTGAATCAACAGAGGAAGGGGGAGTGTTGGAACCTTGAATTTCAGTGACGATCTTGGGAACGATTCGTGCGATCTGATCGTCCATGAATGACATCATCTTCTTCTCAGAGTTAGCCTTAGACTTCTTGTGAGGGTTGGAGAGTCGACTAGACGACATCTAGAGATTCAAACAAAGAATAGATGAGACTTGATCATAATGTTTTGTTTAAAGAATTTGTGCACAGCCTGCCACAAATTGGATGCAAAAAGTGGGTTACGATCGGGGATGGTAGAAGTTGGTATTCCGTGTCTAGCATCTACTTCTTTCAAGTAGATGGTTGCAAGTTCGAAAACTTGTCGGTTTCCTTGGTCGCGTGCAGCTACCAATAAATATTTCATCGATTCCTTGGACAGGATAGGAGTACCTCATAGCTTATCTTCCAGTTACTAGAGTTGCGAATTACTAAGCATCCCTCTAATGTCAGGTAAAGCCCCTGCTAGCCTAAATTGTGAGGGATTGCGTATGTGATTAAGAAAGGCAGACGTTGCGACGTCCAAAGTCGTGCATTGAAAACTTAGCGCAAAGGGGTTTGTGCCGTAGTAGTTCCAGGCTAAGGCGTAGGAGTCGTTGGGATTCCTACTAGTTCTCGGAGTAGGTTCAGATGTCGTCGAAGAAAACAAGTGTGAAATTCTTGATAGGGTGGGGTAAATTCTAATGTCGTGACTAGGAAGTCGTATTGGTCGCATCTTGTTCGAAGGATAGTGCTTGTGAGATCTTTACTGTCACACCCGCTCGTAGCGGAAGCGCGAGGTGTGATCTGATCGGTTCTCATTGCATAACAATATAAGTGAACATACTAAATGAATAAAAACAAGCTCCAATGCCATTGTCATAATTGTTTAAAAAGAACGCAACATAAGTTAAATGCATTCGTTACAAACCATCAAATGAAAATATGTTGTCATCGTTTTATACATCAAAATGTAAGTCTTAAAATGTCAAGACTTTGACCACTATATCACCGCAAAGAGGCGGTATATAACAGGCAAACCCTTCAATAGTTGGCATGGAGTATTGATACTTGTTTTCCTTGAACTGAAATCGTTGCATTGGTCCACTAATTCCCTGAAATACATGTAAGTTTGAAAACATCAACAAAAGTTGAGCGAGTTCATGCAGTTTAGTTGTATGAGATGTATCTGTAAAATGTGAGTTGTATAAAATGTATCTGTAAAATGTGAGTTGTATAAACTGTATCCATAAAATGTGAGTTGTATAAACTGTATCTGTATGTAATGATGTAGTATGTAAAGCGTCAATGAAATCGTTGATCATTAATGTTTTGCAAGGACATTAATATGTGTGACGAAAAAGGAAGCAATCCAACCCTAGACGATTTTTATGTCGACTCCTATCGACTGGGACACAAACGCACTCTTCTGTATGGGTCCACGACCAAGAGTGGGGCTCGCCAAAACCCATTAGATCTAACCACTTGTACCTAGGTCCAAACTGGATTAATGGTGCTTAGATGTATAACCCTAATTCGCACATGATCTAAGGTGTTTCATTCCCTAACTTTAACATACGTTGAACATGTATTTTCCCCGATAGTTGTAAAGTTGTAAAACATTTAAATGAATAGGGGACATGAACTCACAGTATCGCGTCCTGTGAATAGATGTAAATAAGATCTCACGTGCGGTCGTCCTGAATAGCGTTGCGACCTACAAATGTTCTTATTTTTGTTAGACACTTCGGTCTTTGTAAAGAACTTGAGTACAAGTCTTGTGTCTTCAATATGTGTAAGACTTGTATGTCTTTACTGTTCGTTAACTGTGTATTCGATGAATGAGTTGTTCAAATGTTATATATATATTTTTCACCAAATATATATATATATAAATGTTATCTTGTATCTTGTGAGTTGTATCATCGGGTCTTGTCTTCTTGTTTTCGTGTCTTGTATAAGTAAATTGTATGATTGTAATGTTTATCAATTATATGTCATTGGGCTTAGCCCAAGAATTCATGTTATTGGGCCCAAATAGTGTTGGGCCTAAATAGTGTTGGGCTTCAATAGTAATGGGCTTAATGTTATTGGGCCTTGGCCCATATGTTTGGTTTTGGGCTTAGCCCATGTGTTTTGATAAGCCCATTATGAAGTTAAGCCCATTTATAAATAATAGCCCATTTATAAAAGATAGCCCGTTTGTATAAACTAGCCCATTAAGAAATGTATGCCCATTTGAAAGTATAAGTCTTTCATTTTTATAAAAAAAACATTTTTATAAAAAGATAACTAAATATACTTTTTAGTTAATAAAAACATAATAGTTTTTATAAGTTTCAAAATGTCCGAATTTTGTTAATGGTAACGAAATTCTTGCGTCCGCGTCGAAAGGTCGCCTAAGCATCGTAGTAACTTCTCCGAATGGCGATATGTTCAAAGATTCGCCCGTCCTCCGTTTTGACCATAAGTTGTGTCCGAAAGTTCGGAATGTCTGTAAGTTGTTTTCAAGTGTGTCTATATGTATTCTTGTAAGTCTTTAGTTGTAAGTATGTCTTGTATTTATTTGTGTCATTGTTATCAAGTCTCTAACTTTTATATATAACTAATACAAATAATAAGCACATAGCACATACTTGATATGTTCACTAAATATATATTTTACCAAAATATATATTTATGTCAATTTTTATGTTTAGAAAGACCAACTTTCTAATCTTGTAAAGACTTTGTTAAAAACGACAATTTTTCTAACACATGATTTCCAAGAAAATTTAGTCATAGTTCCTTCGAAATATGAACTTTGCCATGTTATCAAAACATATGATTTTCTTTTCCCAAATCACCATCAATTTACTCAACATCTTAACTAAAACACATGAGACTTTTATAACATAAAATTATCAAGATGATCTCTAAATCGTGTAGGGTTTTAAACATGATCATAACATATGCTAACTAGTTCAAAAACCAAGTTTACTTCTACTTTTAACAACTTTTATAAAAATCTCATGTTGTATGTTACTTTTCATAATTTTGTAGAAGTATTGTTTTTAGTGAAAAACATTAAATACTTTAACAAAATTAAAGGTTATGATCATCCAAGTAATCCTTTATGTTAAAAACCCTTTAACATAAACATGTATAATTGTTAGATCATATTTCTAAAACATTATCTAACAAGTTCTTCATATCATAATCATCATAACAAGATCAAATATGAAACTAACAAGTCTTAGATCACAACATAAACATGCATAAATAAATCATAATTATTATTTTTGCTTCTTTGTATTTTTCATGTTTATTATGTATGATTATTTAGTTATTATTAGTTATAATAACAATCATAAACATAATATAAGTAAGAAAAATAAATAAAACTAAAAGCTTACTTCTAGCACTAGGCTAGGGATGATCTTGGAGGATGATTAAGAAATAAAAAGATGAAGATCTTGATGGTAGAATACTCTTGAATGGATGAAAACCCTTTCTTTAACTTGTAAGTGGTTTAGATCTTCTTATGTTCCATAGAAAATCATATTGATCATAAAAGAGGTGATAAAATAAAATGGGTTTATGGTGTTCTTGGTGGATGATGAAGATGATGAGAGAGTTTTGTGTGAATAATAATGAATTAAGTGGTAAAGTGCTAGTATTACTTAGTGGTTAAGTCTTGTAATAATTCACCAACATTTATCCACTTGAAACTAATGAAAATATCTAGATATTAAATTAAGTGGTAAAAATTAAGGGGATGGTCCCACATAAGGTCTTATGACCGTGAATGGGGGGGGGGGGTCCCCTTTGTTTTTGCTTCTTGATTTACCTAGTAAAAGTGTTAGAACTTTTTAGGTAATTGTTTAGGAAATGTGTAAGTATAAGTGTTTAAGTGTTTAGAGGGTGTTAAATGATCATTACTATACCATAATGATCCAATTAACACTAGATGACCATTAAAAAAAAGATTTGACATTGTTCGGATATTCGTTTCGAGTTGTTTCGGTTAGATGTTAATTGAACGCTAAGTTGCGTAACTTGTGTGAATTGATGTAGTTATTGGCTCGGATGATACCCGAATGTATCCTCACATGAATTCTATGTTAAATAATATTTTTACATGTCGTAAAAATATTACAAAACTGATTTCTGCAGAATTTCTGCGGAAAAGTGTAGAAATCGTCGCTTTTAGTGCTTTTCGGCAGTTTTCGGTGCTACCGGACATTGGTAGTATATTAAACCAAACCCTTGCATTCCCATATAGGGTTTAATGTATATTTGATGTTGGACTTCCGTCTGAGTCCTAAAGATGTAATTTAGATGGTTTCGCTGGATCCTGAGTTTTCGTCAGCACGCTAGTTTACTAGATACTGCTCTAGTTGTTTCGATGCATTGTTTACATTGTTTCAAAGGTAACCAATAAAATGAATCATGTGCATCATAATTGAATATTCCATAAGTATTCTAAGATGTATATTATGTAATACGCAGTTCGAGTGTTCGAAATGCATAAAAATGTAGCTAAAATGAGTACTTTAAGTGTAAGAAAGTTACCGAAAAGTGTCAGTTGTCACATTTACCCTGGGGTATACTTGGCTCATTGCTCCTAGAGTAACGTTCATAGAGAGTAATTCGTCCAATATGGGGATATGCGAGGGATAGAGGGAGTTAGGAATTACAGAATTCGTGTAGCATATCATGCAAAAAGGGTAACCGTAATCGATGCGTTCAACTTAAGGCAAAACATAAAGGTTTCAAGATTGGTAGCAAGGTTTATCTGATGTCGAAGATACAACCGGTCGTACGCAAGTGGTATGAGGGTACAATTAAAGAACATCATTTGTCGATAAGAGTGTTACGTTGATGTGGTTAGCACAACAAGAAGTAGCTAGATAGGGATGGTCGTCGTGTGGGTTTGTAGGTTTTAGGATCTACTGAAACGTCTGGCAGAATGTGATTTCTCAAATCGGTAAGAAATCAAGTTTGAGTGGATTGTTCTAAGTCGTGCGAATGGGTTCGAAGTAGTGCTTGCATCGTCGAGGGGTTTTGATATGAAAATGCGGAAACATGTTTTCGAAAAAGTACGATTGAAGTAACACGTTGCCAATTTCAGGGGTTTAAGAAGTTTGTCGACTAAAGGTCGAGCTTGCTGAATTTACTAAACTGGAGAGAAATCTGGTTAAGGTTTCTATATGAAGAAACGTGGATGTTGTGATAAAGAAACGATAGGAGTGAGGATACCGTCTTAAGCAATAAATGCTGATTCGTATGAAAGCTAGCGAAAGGATTCACAGAATCAGAAAAGTCGTCAGAGAATAATGGCTCTGGCAAATGAGGATAAGGTAAGCATCTAGGTCACCGTGCTCGCCGGTGGATTGACTGGTTCGTGTCTTCATCCTCTTATGCCTCCAAATCTGCCGCTTTGTAAGAAAGATATCAATTTGCTGAGTCTTGGGGCGTGCTGAGGTAGAAGGTTGAACTTGAATTAACCATGTAACGAGGAATTTGGGGAAATAGCTTCGTGATCGATGGGAATGTGATACGATTGTTGGTACTGCAATGAGAAGCATACACCACGCATGCTTCTCGTGTTCGAGACGTGCAAACAGAAATCTGAAAAGTGTAGACTTACTAGAATGCTTCAAGAATCCAGGTGATCAGTCGGATGAGGGAACAAATCTCACCACTTAAGTCGGCAAAAGAAATGCGTGAGTAAAAAGTATGTGAGTGACGTCATTGTTCCTTCTAATATTACATGATAAAGGAATGGCTCCCCTTCGTTGATTCGTTCTCGTAACTTCTCTTTGAGGTCCGTAGCAGGCCTCTCCTAAGCAGGCATATCGAGTAAACGTTCACCGCGCCGATTTGTTCTAGTCCAAGGATGATTTCAGGAAATATGTGGACGAGGAATTGGAATAACTGGTTCCTCCCCCACGACATGTCGTGGTTTCGAATTTAGGGGTAGGAGAATTCACTCCTTTATAACGCGTAACACGCTAGCAGAGCCTTCGTATGATCCACAGTGTTGAATACTAAATATATGCATACGTACTTACACATATATGCTAAATATACAAAAACACGTTCACACACATAAGTTATGCACAAGTAAATGCCGATAGCCTACAATTACCCGGTGAGCATCTGCGCCTGACAAACCTTGCAATCCAGAGTGTGGTGTCGTTGTGG
>JARYGA010022808.1:0-21309 GCA_030545235.1 Helianthus tuberosus
AGTGTGAGTAATTGTTTGTTTTATCTATGAGCTATCGGTCGTAGGCTTGTAGCTTGCAATTTGTATAAAAGTTTGAAAAAGCTTATATACAGTTGACAAGTTATTAAAGGGAATGAGCTATAGGTTGTAGGCTTGTAGCTTGCAATTTTGTATAAAAGTTTGGAAAAGCTTATATACAGTTTGACAAATTATTAGGTGATAAAAAGGGACTTAAAAAAAAAAAGACTAAAACCATAAAATAATTAAATGAGGTTGGATCTTGTACAAGACAACAAATTCATATGAAGTGTATGTGAGAATTAGAGAAAGACAGATGTTATTGGCAAGAAGGGGTATTCTTGTCATTTTTCAAGTGAACAGCATCGCTTTGATTTTCAAACGGCTATAACTTTTTCATACGTTACCATTTTTTTTTAAATTACATCGTATTAACGAACATTTCTCTTTAATTCAAGCAGCCTATTACTATAGTTTCTTTTTAAAAAATTACATGATTTTGAATACTCATTAGTCCATTACTAATTACGTGATTTTGAATACCCAGCACATGACTACGTGATTTCATCCCCATTCACATTAGAACCTTCAGGATTAGAAACATGTACCTCAACAGCTTGAACTGGATTAGGTTGGCTTGTAGTGTCACACCCCCAAAATACCACATGCGGGAACCCTCGTGAGGCGTGTGACGTAACAGAATCTAGCCACCAATCACATTGAACTCATAACAATATTTCAAATAAAACTTTCATTAATTAAAATATGCATTACAAAACATTGTTTACTATTCAGCGGAAGCATACAACAATAGTTAAGAATTTCATAACCCAAGTGTATAAAAGCCATTAGACGTGTCTCGTGATTCCATGCGACTCGACCCATGACCACTCCAGCATCCCAGACAGCAAGTTCCAATGACATGTACCTATAGGCCTGCAAGCATGCAGAAAAGTGTATTAGACAACGCTGGTGAGTTCACTGATTTGTTAAACCGTTCGTTACCGATTACTGATTTATGTTATGTTGATAATAACTCGATACGTGCCCTTCTCCAATGCTCTATCAAACATTGGTCATGATTTTAAAGTTATTAGTTCACGCTCGTCCTATCCAGGTACGTCGTGAGGGTGCCAAACATAATAGCGCTATCAACTAATAACCCCGTTGCCCTACAAGCAACTAACCCAGTAGTATGATGGGAATTAAATGATAGAAAGTGAGTGTATTATCCAACATCAACATTTACTGAAAACTGTTTCATATCCCCTGCAAGGATATGGGTTTGTGAAATTCGCCTCACATCCGCTACAAAGATGTGGGTTCATGAAAATCCGTTTATTTGTTTGCCAGTTTGATTGTCCCCACCGGACGCATGCTTGTATTTGAAAGAAGTGAACTCACCTTAGATTTGCTCGATATGTTACGTTACATTACCCGTTCCAAGTTGGTCAACCAAACCCTACCGTAGTTACCAAAGATGATCAGTTTCGTAAACACATACCTAATTCACGTATTCAACAAGTCACATGTAATACCATTGTCACGTAACACATAGAAAATGTTTGGATTTCATACACGTTTATAACACAAGTTCATGTTCCCAACAGTAGTTACCAATAACATTAGTTTAATAATAATTAAATCACGTATTGTCACAGATTGCACTCACTGCAAAGATTACCATAAATCGCATAGCAAGTATTCAGTTCCCATACAAGTCCACATCTATGCATGACACATAACAACATTTATAGATGTACTGTCTACTCACAAAAGTCAAGTCAAGGTCCTCATTTCTGGTTATTATTATTATCGTGCAACAGATAGAATTTTATAATCCAACTACCCAATATCATATTCATCACATATGTTTCACTGTCTGACCATTTGCCTTCACGGCGAAGGATCCTCACGGCGAAGGTCCATTCTTCGTCGAGAACGTTTGTGACGAAGAATCCCAATGGTTCGTCAAGTACCACTCGACGAAGACCCATAGTTCTTCAAAAGGCCAATCGACGAAGAACCTTTCCTGACGAAGGATCATTCTTTGTCGAGATGAGACGACGAAGAACCCCTTCTCGACGAAGTATCATCCTTCGTCGAGGGTCTTTCGTCGTTGTTCCTTAACAGCCGTCGTGATCTTCTGCAAACCCTAATCATGGCAGTTTCATCTTTAACAATTAATCATCAATCATTCACACCAACCTTTTCATGAACATAATTATTATTCTAGCATACATAACTCAATCGAAACTAATATCACAAAACGTCAACCATCTAATCCCCTGGACAACCAATTATTACTAAGGTAAACTCATCACTTTTTAGTAATGCAAGACCCTAAACCCTCGATCATCATTTATCAGCACAGATTTGCATTTATCATCAATTATTCAATAACATCATAACAATCGGCCAGATTATGTTTAGTTTATAACGAGATTTCAAATAATGTCCTAATATCATGCAACTACCAAGCATCTACATGATCACAGAACCATAATTCCATCACATAACTATAATTAACAAAAGAGATGAATCACATAATGAGGAATCGTACCGCTTGAAGGAGTGTACGATGATGGTTCCAAAGAGAAGAATGAGACTTCACGAAGAGCTTCGAAGCAGGGGGGTTGCCGTCGGGGTTGAAGAGAGCTAGGGTTGTGTGATTAGGTGAGTTTGAGAACAAGAAAGCCCTACAAATCTTTGTATACGGTTACCATCAAAATACACGGGCCGTACCAGCTTTGGTTCGTGGATGTTGGGCCGGGAACACCCAATAACAAGGGAGAGATTGTTTAGTCCGAAGAAGAGGTGTGCGACTCGGCTAGAGTTATGCGATCGACCTGTGCACTTATATTTATAAAAACTTTTGATTATTCAATCATGACAATCAAATACACTCCATTGCATTTAACAAGTTAGCATAACACACCCCCCACTTATAGTGAAACGTAAAAAGGAATGATGCGAGGTTAGAGGTCACACGATTCGATAACACCAACCTTGAAAGTGCGAGTTGTCACATCATCCCCAACTTGAAAGAAATTTCGTCCCGAAATTTGATAAGTAACCCAAAGCAGCCAGGTGATAGATCAGGATGACTGTGGATTTTCCACGGGTGTCACATCATCCCAACTTGAAAGTGAATTTCGTCCCGAAATTCACCAGTCTCGTCAAAATTTGGGTTTCGCCGTTTTGAACAGTTGCGGTACTTGCTTCATCTGATCTCCGCGTTCCCACGTGAACTCCGGTCCACGTCTTGGGTTCCAACAAACTCCCATAATTGAAGTTTCGACTGTGCTTACGAACCTTAACTTCTCGGTCCCTAATTTCAACAGGTTTCTCAACAACTGCAACCTATTATCGATCTATGGTTCTTGAAAAGGGATCACAAGTGTTTCGTTGGGAAAACACTTCTTCGGATTTGGGACGTGAATAACCATGTGAACATTGCCTAGTTCGCCAGATCAATCGAGTTTGTAGACCACTCTACCGATTCTTCCCAGAATCCTGAATGGTCCCAACGTATCGTGGGTTAAGTTTGTCGTGTTTCCCAAAATGCACCACACCCTTCCAGGGTGAAATTTTCAATATAGAACAATTGCCCACTGCGAACTCAGAGGGTTTCCTACGCTTATTAGCCTTTCTGGCGGTCACGAGCTGCCGCCATACGACTTATAATCTAAACACTCTACTCATGAGTTTCGAGTACAAGTTCAGCCCAACAAAGAGGAGATTGGCATTGCCATTCGTACCATGCCTCAAACGGAGCTGTCTGAATACAGGAATAGTAACTGTTGTCGTAGGAAAACTCTACCGAAGGTAAATGTCTTTCCCAACCTTTACCAAGGTCCGCCACACATGCTCGCAACATGTCTTCGAGTGTCTGGATGGTCCGCTCACTCTGACCATCTGTCTGAGGGTGAAAAGTAGTGCTCATGTCTAGACGTGACTCGAAAGATTTGCGCATCACTCGCCACAAATCAGATGCAAAATACGGATCACGATCAGGGATGTTAAAGGTTGGCACCTCGTGCCTGGGTGTCACTTCTTTCAAGTAAGAGTCCACAGGTTGCGAAGACTTGTCAGCTTTCTTAATCGCAAGAAAGTGTGCTGATTTCGTGAGACGATCAACGGTTGCCCAAGTGATATTGTTTCCGCTTCGAGTTTTGGATGGACCAATGACAAAATCCATAGCATTTTGTTCCTATTTTCAAATGGGTGTTCCTGGTTGCTGACACAACCCAGGAGGTTCCTGATACTCAACCTTGACTTTCGCACAAGTCAAACATCGTTCACATACATTGCTATGTCGGCTTTCACGTCCGGTCACTAGTACAAGATCCTTAGATCCTAAGACATTCTATCAAAACCCGGACGAGTAGAACATCAAGACTCGTGCTTTGCCCAACATAAGTTCCCTAGGATTGCTATATAGTGAGACCCATATTCACTCCATGAGGTAGTGGGTATCGCCCGATTTTAGTTACAAGTCGCTTTTCCACACCCTGCACGGGTTCAGCTGGGGGTTCTCGTCCTTCAGCGCTTCAGTTCGAGCAGAACGGATCTGATCAGGTAGGTTAGAGTCGATGGTGTGCTGCGAGGCTCGTACACGTTTAAGTTTCACAGTCGAAATTACTCAAAAATTCCATCCAGCGATGCCATCACATGTTTAGCTCTGTCGAAACAAGGGTACACGAGAGGCCCTTGTGATCGGTCTTAGTAGTGCATTTGGTACCGTCCAAGTAACGCCTCCAACTTAAATCAAAAGACCATGGCTTTCACCACAGGTTGTGACTCGTGCATTTCTTCTTGTAATTCCACTACGTAAGCCATCACCTTCTCGTGTTGCACCGGCGTGTAACTGGGACTCTGATTCAAACCATCATGGTATACCACTAGATCACCCGTACCCTCGGGTAAAGACGATGCTCAGTGCATTGTAGAGTTGGGATTCGAAAGCTGAAAAGACGTCCTCCTGTTTTGTCTCCCACAAATACCCAGCACCCGGCTGTGCCAAAGAGATTAAAGCTGCGCGATCTTCGAATATCCCGTGATGAATCTGCGACAGCATCTAGCGAGACCAAGAAAATTGTTGTATCCCCAAAGGACTCTTTGGTGCCGATCAGTTTCTAATTAAATGGGTCACCGAGATCCACGTGTATCCCCACTTCATTGACTACGTGACCCAAAAAGTGGACTCGTCCTTCATTTCCACAATAGAGCTCAGGCTCCACAAGACGAGGAGCTAGATCGGTAAAACTCCCATTCATAAGTTCCTTTAGTTGATTGGACAGTTCTTGCAACTCTCCAGGTGCAAGACGATAAGAGGTGCCAGAAATCAGGACTGCTTCTAGCGTGATACACATCTGATGTTCCTCCTGACAATGCGGGGGAAGAACCTGAAAGTTCTTCGGGCTGCGCACCGGTAATCAATGATAGGGTAGCAGGGTAGGTGAAACACTTCTGGGCTTCCATTGCCGAAATGATGCTAACAGTCAGTGAATCTCCACCACGAAGAAATATACATGCGACTTCCTCCTTACAGAAGGTTTCTGCTTGAGGCTTGGACATCCAGTCCATACTATCGACTACACCAAAGCTTCTAACAGTAGTAGGGGAAGGTCAACATCGAACTCGTGACCTACACGATTGAGTTGCACCTTAGGTGAACGTGTGAGACTTCATTTGGCTTGCCATTAGCCACTTCTACAACGTGTCTGTCTTCAAGAGGTATCAGGGTTTAAAAGAACAGAGACGAAGCGATTAGTTACCCAAAAACATGCAAGCTACCATGTTGCTATTATGCCTGGCGTTGCCTACGCCAAATCTAAATGCCCTTCAATGAGCACCACTCCCAGTGCGGTTGTTACTGTTACGAGGATTCCCAATACTGTCATTGTTCCCTTGGTTGTTGACGTCTTGACTTAACAACAACCAATCCTTATCAAAGTCACCTTCATCCCCATACTGAAGGTGATGATTTACGAGTATCTTTTTGTTGTCGTGGCTGTTGTCTCTGATGTTGTTGCTTTGGAGATAGAGTCCTGCGATCTTTTGCCAAAAAAGTTTCACCTGTTTGCATTTCTTGACACATCCTAGGGTACTGCTCATGGCGTTGGTACTACACATCCCATACTCCGGTCGGTTTCCAGCGTTTACGCCCCGATTAATTCGTAAGAGTTGGCTCTCAGACGTTGCTTACTAGGGTTAGGGACTCGATTGATGTCAACCTACTGTTGTTCGTTGTCAGAAAGCAGGGTCGTCCTAACACTAGGGTTGGTAATGCATCATGTTCATCTTCTTGTCCATCGGTCTTCCGAGTCGATTGAATAGCGCACGGTAAATGGTTAGAGAATCACAGAGGTGTCCATACTTCTGAAATTGAGGTGTCAGTTTGTTGCGTCAAAGTAAACAAGAAAAGTGGGAAAGTATAGACCAAACATTTAACGTTTCGACAACTGTCCCAAAGACGTTCGTACTATCACCTAACATTTCTACACGGCTCGCTAGACGTTCTGATGGGTGTTCGGATAACACTCGATAGCACCGAGCTTCGTAAGGATTCAGAGGAGAGTGAAAGGATCACGTTCAAATAGGAGTCAATCATGGATATGATCCCTATGGATCGTTATGTTTCACATCAGGTCGAATAATGGAATGGAACCCCTTTCACACTTGTTAGGCCTCGTTGGGACTCACATGCACCCCACATTATTATTATGTGTGCACCCACAATAATAACATGATTTGCATGCTTATCTCATCTCCTCCTAACTCGTGTTAAATAGTTCCTCAGACTCGAGTAGCAAACAAGGAACATCACAAAACATGTGTCACGAATGTCTAGGAAAAACCACACTATCAATCACTTAACACATGCAAGTAGTACATGAATTCATATTGTTGTGCTAAACGAGCAATCACATGCAATCTCATAGGTAAGTGTTCACTAGTTATGCCGTGCAATGAGTAAACGAGAGAAGAACCTTGCAGTCTGGAGCTTGGTGTCATGGTCGTATTAAGAACTTGTTCGGTTATAGTCTGGTTTTGGAAAAAAAACATTTTTAAAACTAAGTTCACTATAACCAGTGGCTCTGATACCAAACTGTCACACACCCAAAATTCCACATGCGGGAACCCCCGCGAGGCGTGTGACGTACCAGGATCTAACCACCAATCACATTGAACTCATAACAATATTTCAAATAAAACTTTCATTAATTAAAATATGTGTTACAAAACATTGTTTACTATTCAGTGGAAGCATACTACAATAGTTAAGAATTTCATAACCCAAGTGTATAAAAGCCATTAGACGTGTCTCGTGATTCCATGGGACTCAACCCATGACCACTCCAGTATCCCAGACAGCAAGTTCCAATGACATGTACCTATAGGCCTGCAAGCATGCAGAAAAGTGTATCAGACAACGCTGGTGAGTTCACTGATTTGTTAAACCGTTCGTTACCGATTACTGATTTATGTTATGTTGATAATAACTCGATACCGCAGACGGCCCTTTTTGCCCTTCTCCAATGCTCTATCAAACATTGGTCATGATTTTAAAGTTATTAGTTCACGCCCGTCCTATCCAGGTACGTCGTGAGGGTGCCAAACCTAATAGCGCTATCAACTAATAACCCCGTTGCCCTACAAGCAACTAACCCGGTAGTATGATGGGACTTCAATGATAGAAAGTGAGTGTATTATCCAACATCAACATTTACTAAAAACTGTTTTGATATCCCCTGCAAGGATATGGGTTTGTGAAATCCGCCTCACATCCCCTACAAGGATGTGGGTTCATGAAAATCCGTTTATTTGTTTGTCAGTTTGATTATCCCCACCGGACGCATGCTTGTATTTGAAAGAAGTGAACTCACCTTAGATTTGCTCGGTATGTTACGTTACATTACCCGTTCCAAGTTGGTTAACCAAACCCTACCATAGTTACCAAAGATGATCAATTTCGTAAACACATACCCAATTCACGTATTCAACAAGTCACATGTGATACCATTGTCACGTAACATATAGCAAATGTTTGGATTTCATAAACGTTTATAACACAAGTTCATGTTCCCAACAGTAGTTACCAATAACATCAGTTTCATAATAATCAAATCACGTATTGTCACAGATTGCACTCACTGCAAATGTGACAACTCGTAATTTAGAACCTTTCGTTGTACTCTGAATGCAACCTATATATACGTGATTAATTGGTTATGTGATACGTTGATTTTAATGGGATGATATGTTTTATGTTGTTATGTGTTTATAACTTGGTCGCACAACTTATGCTCGATCACGCAATCCTTTTTGGACCGCACACAATAATCCCAATCACACACTCCTCTCTCGGCCCAAACCCATGTTCGAATGCATGACCCAAAGGGCAGCCCATGAAGGGTTCGGCCTACCTCTTGCACGCATAACACCCATGAGGAGGGTGTATACACCTCATTATTCCACAAAACACTCAAAACACACAAACCCTACTCTCCCTTCTCTCCTTCAAAGACCGACGGCAGCCCCCTTCATCATTCGAAGCCTCCTTCGTTTCCAAACACCCAATTCGGTTAGTGTGCTGTTATGCTTGATTGTATGATTATCGGTATTCTGAATTCTTTGATTGCTATGTGAAAACTAGGGTTCATGCTACTAATATTGATGAATGTCGTGATCATGAACCAGAGTCATATGTTCAATTGCTATACGTAAACATATATGATGGACGGGACTGTTATGATTAATGGATCGAATGTTGGTATATGTTAACCTAGGATCGAATGTATGTTAAAGGAGATGATTTTAATTGTGTATGAAATTGATTAAGTTGTATTGGCATGAGAAATTACCTGATGAATTGGTTTACTTGTTGATGCTCGGGTTCTATGGCTTGATGATCCGATGATAAGTTGTTGTTCATGGTTAGATAATTAATTAGGGTTCATGAGAATGATTGGAAATCCCTTGATTTGATTGAATAAAGGAGCAATTAGAAACTGTTAATAGTTTGATTGGATAGAATAAATGGGAACTAGATAACTGATTTCATGATTTTAGGGAAATTGTAACTGATCACATAATAGCAATCGCACAAGGTAGTCGCACAAGAAGTTCATTAGTTTAATGTTTATGGACCACACATGTCATTGGGCTACGGGTGTTTGGGCTTGGTCGCACAAGGACAGGTTGCACATATTGGCCAACCACACACATATGAGTCGCACAAGTGGCCCAGTCGCACAAGAAGATCCAGTCACACAAGAGGATCCAGTCGCACAAGAGCATCCAGTCGCAGACGAGGGTTCAGTCGCACAAGCATGTCTGGGCCAAACATCTCACTGGGCTGCACCCTGGCCTACTAACGAAACACCAGTCGCATAAGTCCAGTTCAATCGCACAAGTTGGGGATAGGACTCCACATGTTGGGCTGAACCTTTGTGTTGGACTGTACACACACACTTTAATTTGATCACACATTTTGTTGGGCTGTAAGTTGTCTGGGCCGCACGAATTCATGATATGATTTAACACTTGAATGTTTAATGATTTGAACTGCTAAGTTGTTACATGGTTGTGAACTTGCATATCCACTTGATTGAGAACTGAACTATCGATATGTGCTATGGTGAATTATGAACATGTGATGTGAGCCCTTCATGAGATTTAATTACTTGGACATGCTGTTATGAATTGTTGTGTTACATGAACTCTTGTTACGACTTGTATAATGATGTGTGACTATGTGTATGCTACTTGTGTAATGTGAATGTGGAATACATGAATTATGTGCATACAATCTGATTATCATTGGTAACTATGTTAGGATTTGGTTGACCAACTGTAAACGTAAACAAGTAACTAGTCTTACCGAGCAAACCTAAGGTGAGTTCACTACTCTTAACACAAGCATGCGTCCGGTGGGGACAATCAAACATACCAAAACTTATAAACATATTTTCGTAAACCCATATCCTTGTAGGGGATATGAGGCGGTTTTCAAATACCCACATCCTTGCAGGGGATGTGAGGCGGATTTCACAAACGCATATCCTTGCTGGGGATATGCAACGGTTTTCAGTAAACGTTGATGTTGGATAATACACTCACTTTCTATCACTTAAGTCCCATCATACTACCGGGTTAGTTGCTTGTAGGGCAACGGGGTTATTAGTTGATAGCGCTATTAGGTTTGGCACCCTCACGACGTACCTGGATAGGACGGGCGTGAACTAATAACTTTAAATCATGACCAATGTTTGATAGAGCATTGGAGAAGGGCAAAAAGGGCCATCTGCGGTATCAAGTTATTATCAACATAACATAAATCAGTAATCGGTAACGAACAGTTTGACAAATCAGTGGACTCACCAGCGTTATCTGATACACTTTTCTGCATGCTTGCAGGCTTATAGGTTCATGTCTTTGGAACTTGCTGTCTGGGATGCTGGAGGGGTCATGGGTCGAGATACTTGGAATCACGAGACAAGTCAAATGGTTTTTACACACTTGGTTTATGAAGTTCTCAACTAATGTACTTTGCTTCCGCTGAACGATAAATAATGAATTGTAACGCTTCTTTTAATAAATGAAAGTTTTATTTCGAATAAATGTTATGAGTTCAATGTGATTGGTGGCTAGATCCTGGTACGTCACACGCCTTGCGGGGGTTTCCGCATGTGGTATTTTGGGGGTGTGACAGTTTGGTATCAGAGCCACTGGTTATAGTGAACTTGGTTTTTAAACGTTTTTATAAAACCAGACTATAACCAAACAGTTCTGAAAATGAGGATACGACCATGACACTCAGCTCCAGATTGCAAGGTTCGTCTTTTCACCTGTTGTATACATTACATGACTGGTGTACACCTGTTGATGATGTAGCATACGAACACACACTCGTCACTATAGCATAATTACATGAATTGCTTATTTACATTATGATGCATTGTCTGTATGTCGTAGTCCTTAGATTTTAGTGATCTTGTCGTTTTGACAACCTCCGTTTGATAGTTGAGTTTGAGGAACCATTTGACATGAGTTAGGAGGAACTGAGATGAGCATGCAAATCACAATATTATTGTGGGTACACACATAATAATAATGTGGGGTGCATGTGAGTCCCAGTGAGGCTTAACAAGTGTAAAAGGGGTTCTGTTCCGTTATTCGATCAACTGAGAAACACAACAAATCTATAGGAGTCATAGCAGTGGTTGTCTCCTACTCGAACGTGATCTTTTCACTCCTCTCTGAATCCATACGAATCTCGATGTTATCAAGTATCACCTGAACACCCATCTGAACGTCTAGCGAACTGTGTAGAATGATAGGTGCTAGTACGAGCGTCTCTGAGTTGGATGTCACAGCGTCGAATGATTGGTCTATACTTTTCTCGCTTTTCTTCATTTGCTGGAACTTAATGTATTGACGCCTTAGATCCCGAAGTGCGATCACTTCTGCAACACTCTAGAAACATACCGTGTATTACTCAATCAACTTGCAAGAACGATGGATAAGAGGAAGAGCGTAGTGCCTTACCGACCTCAGTATTAGAATGACCCTGATTAACGGCAATGAACACCAGCAAATTGACTTCAATCGAATCCTTAACCCTAGTTAGCGACTTATGGGAGTCAACTCTTACGAACCAATCGGGACATAAACAATGACAATTGACTATAGAGTGGAATGTGTAACTGCCCGTACAGTGAGTAGTGCCTTAGGACGTGACACGGAATGTGAAAAGATGGACCCTGTTGGTGAAAGGTCGCAGGACTCCGTTACAAGCAACGACATTAGAGGCAACAGTCACAGCGACATCAAGGTACTCGTAATCGTAGCCTACAGCATGGAAACGAAGGTGACGTCGACAAGGATTGACTGTTAAGTCAAAATGTCAACAACCAATGGAACAATGACAGTATTGGGAATCCTCATGATCGTAACAACAACACTGGTAGTGGTGCTCGTGGAAGGGTATTTAGGATAGGCGTAGGCGACGCCAGATATAATAGCAACATGGTAGCTTGTATGGGTAGCTAATCGCTTCGTCTCTGTTCTGTTTAACCCTGATGCTTCTTGAAACCGAATCTGTTGTGGAATCGGCTAATGGCAAGTCAATTGAAACCTCATATGTTCGTTGGGATGCAAACTCGACCTTGTGGGACAAGTGTTTGACATCGACCTTCCTTCTGCTACCCTTGATAGTTTTGATGCAGTAGTTAGCGCGGAATAGTTATCTAGATATCGCGTAGATATACCCTGTGAGGAGAAAATTCTGCGTATCCCTCTCCCTAGTGGAGAATCGTCGTCTGTACTAAAGTACCCGAGTGGTGTGAAGGCTAGCATCATTTCAGCAATGGAAGGTTAGCATCGTCGTCTGTCTACGAAGGGATTACCCCGCTATGTTAGCAACCGTTACTGATGATAAGACTAAGAAAAAGAGGATCGAGGATCCACCAATTGTTCGTGATTCTTCTCGGTGTGCTACCTGAGGCACTATCCGGTTTATTTCCACAATTGTAGGGAAGAATCCCAGTTTGATCTCGTGCCAGAGGCAGCCCTGATTACTCGTACTCCTTACCGTCTTGCACCAGGAAGGGTTGCAAGAACCGTCTAATCAACTACAGGAACTATTGGACAGGAGTTTTGTCGGACCTTGTTTTTTTCGTTTTGGGGAGCCTCGGTTAGATCCGTGAAGATAAGCCTTTTCGTATGGGTATTGATTAACGAGAACTCAGCAAGGTGACAGTCAAGAACCATTCCCCTCGACCATGTATTGACAACCTGTTGACCAGTTGCGAGGGTCAAGCTCCTATTCGAGGGTTGACTAACGAACGAACTATTATTGGATGGAAGCCCAAGGGGAAAATGTTCCTTAAAAAACGGCATATTGAACGCAGTTCGGCTATTACGACTTTGTATTCCGCGACCATTGGGTTAATCAACACACTAGCAGCTTATTGGATCACATGAATCAACCGTGTTTATTGATGACGTTTTGAATCATTTCATGGAGAAAGGAACACCATGAGCGGCACTTATATCCTATCTTAGAGCTCCCGAGGGAGGAGCCACTCCACATGACGTCTTGTTAGGTGTGACATCTGGACTCGAGAGGTACACCTTCTTGGTCACATAGGCAACGAATTGGGAATACACGTGGATTTCGCTAAGATCCATTTTATTAGAAACTGATCGACACCAAAGAATCCTTCGGGGACACAGCAATTTCTTGGTTTCGCTAGATACTATCGCAAATTCATCACGGGATTTTCGAAGGTTGCGCAGCTTTAAACCTCTTTAGCACAGCAGGGTGCTGTGTATTCGTGGGAGACAAAACAGGAGAACATCTTTCAGCTCTTGAAACCCAACTCAACAATGCACTGAGCATCATCTTATACCCGAGGGTACGGGTGATCTAGTGGTATACCATGATGATTTGAATCAGAATCCCAGTTACACGCTGATGCGACACGTGAAGGTGAAGGCTTATGTGGAGGATTTACAGAAAGAATTACACGAATCACAACCTACGGTGGAAGCTATGGTCTTTGGATTTAAGTTGGAGGCATTACTTGGACGGTACCAAATGTACTACTTAGACCGATCACAAGGGCCTCCTGTGTACCCTTATTTCGAAAGAGCTAATCATGTGATGGCATCACTGTATGGAACTCTCGAGCGATTACAACTATGGAACCTAAACACATAGGAGCATGCAGCTCACCATCGACTCTAGCCTACCCGATCAGATTCGCCCTGTTCTAACCGAAGCACTGAAGGAAGAGAATTTTCAAGATGGGTCTATGCGGGGCATGGAGGAACAACTCTTGGCAAGTCGGACGATATTCGCTACTTCATGGAACGAATATGGATCTCGCTATACAGCAATCCTAGGAAACTTGTGTTGGGTAAAGCACACGAGCCTCGATATCCTACTCGCACGGGTGTTGACAGAAAATCTTAGGATCCAAGGACCTTGTACTAGTGACCGGCACACCCTATTGCAATCAAGGAAACTAACGAGTCTTCTTAGCTTGTGAAATTTCCTCTGGGAGAGGCGGCTTCTGGGCATGAGGTGCCAACTCCTGATTTATAACAGGCAATACACAACACCCTTGGTTCACGTCTAGACATGAGCATTGGTTATCACCATAGGATAAACGGTCAGAGTAAACGAACCATCCTGACACTCAAAGACATGCTGCGAGCATGTGTGTAATTGACTTTAGTAAAAATTGGAAGGATACCTACCTTTGGTTGAACTCTACTGCAGCAGTTACCATTCTAGTACTCAGACAGCTCTATTTGAGGCATTGCATAGACGATAATGCCGATCTCCTTATTGGGCTAAGGTGGGTGACAACCTAATCATAGGTCCAGGATTTACACTTGAAACCTCTGAGAAGATTGTTCAGAGTGTTAATCGTATGGCGGCAACGCGTGACCGCCAGGAAAGCTGATATGCTTAGGAAACACTGAAAGTTCGCTGCAGGCAAACGTGTCATGATTGAAAGTCTCACCCTAGGAGGGTGCGGTGCGCTTTGGGAAGCGTGGCAAGATGAATTTACGTTATGTTGGGCCATTCAGAATTCTGGAAAGAATCGGTGACATGGTCTGCAAACTCGAGTTTCCCGACGAATTGAGTAACGTTCCCGATGTCATTTATGTCTCGAATCTAAAGAAGTGTCTGTCCAATGAAACACTCGTGATACCCTTGTTAGAGCCTAAAGTTGACGACAAGTTGCGGTTGTTGAGGAACCTATCGAAAACATGGACCAGGAAGCCAAGGTTAGTTAACATAGTCGAATTTCAATCGCGAGAGTTCGTTGGAACTCAAGACATGGACCAGAGTTCACGTGGGAACGCAAGGATCAGGTGAAGCTCAAGTACCCTGACTTGAATTGAATCCTGATACGATTAGTGAATTTCGGGACAAAATTCCCTTTCAAGTTGGGGATGATGTGGCACCCGAGGAAAATCCGCAGTCATCCCAAGCTATCACTCTGCTCCACTGAGACTGCTTACCGAATTTCGGGACAAAATTTCTTTCAAGTTGGGGATGATGTGACAACTCGTAATTTAGAACCTTTCGTTGTACTCTGAATGCAACCTGTATGTACGTGATTAATTGGTTATGTGATACGTTGATTTTAATGGGATGATATTTTTATGTTGTTATGTGTTTATAACTTGGTCGCATAACTTATGCTCGATCACGCAATCCTTTTTGGGCCGCACACCATAATCCCAATCACACACTCCTCTCTCGGCCCAAACCCTTGTTCGAATGCATGACCCAAAGGACAACCCATGATGGGTTTGGCCCACACCTTGCATGCATAACACCCATGAGGAGGGTGTATACTCCTCATTATTCCACAAAACACTCAAAACACACAAACCCTACTCTCCCTTCTCTCCTTCGAAGACCGACGGCAGCCCCCTTAATCATTCGAAGCCTCCTTCGTTTCCAAACACCCAATTCAGTTAGTGTGTTGTTATGCTTGATTGTGTGACTATCGGTATTCTGATTTCTATGATTGCTATGTGAAAACTAGGGTTCATGCTAGTAATAATATTGATGAATGTCGTGATCATGAACCGGAGTCATATATTCAATTGCTATACGTAATCATATATGATGGACGGGACTGTTGTGATTAATGGATCGAATGATGGTATATGTTAACCTAGGATCGAATGTATGTTAAAGGAGATGATTTTAATTGTGTGTGAAATTGATTAAGTTGTATTGGCATGAGAAATTGCCTGATGAATTGGTTTACTTGTTGATGCTCGGGTTCTATGGCTTAATGATCCGATGATAAGTTGTTGTTCACGGTTAGATAATTAATTAGGGTTCATGAGAATGATTGGAAATCCCTTGATTTGATCGAATAAAGGAGCAATTAGAAACTGTTAATAGTTTGATTGGATAGAATAAATGGGAACTAGATAACTGATTTCATGATTTTAGGGAAATTGTAACTGATCACATAATAGAAATCGCACAAGGTAGTCGCACAAGAAGTTCATTAGTTTAATGTTTATGGACTGCACATGTCATTGGGCTACGGGTGTTTGGGTTGGGTCGCACAAGCACAGGTTGCACATATTGGCCAACCACACACACACACGAGTCGCACATGTGGCCCAGTCGCACAAGAGGATCCAGTCGCACAAGAGGATCCCGTCGCACAAGAGGGTCCAGTCGCACAAGAGGGTTCAGTCGCACAAGCATGTTTGGGCCAAACATCTCACTAGGCTGCACCCTGGCCCACTAACGAAACACCAGTCGCACAAGTCCAGTTCAATCGCACAAGTTGGGGATATGACTCCACATGTTGGGCCAAACCTTTGTGTTGGACTATACATACACACTTTAATTTGATCACACATTTTGTTGGGCTGTAAGTTGTCTGGGCCGCACGAATTCATGATATGATTTAACACTTGAATGTTTAATGATCTGAACTGCTAAGTTGTTACATGGTTGTGAACTTGCATATCCACTTAATTGAGAACTGAACTATCGATATGTGCTACGGTAATTATGAACATGTGATGTGAGCCCTGCATGAGATTCAATTACTTGAACATGCTGTTATGAATTATTGTGTTACGTGAACTCTTATTACGACTTGTATAATGATGTGTGACTATGTGTATGCTACTTGTGTAATGTGAATGTGGAATACATGAATTATGTGCATAAAATCTGATTATCATTGGTAACTATGTTAGGATTTGGTTGACCAACTGTAAACGTAAACAAGTAACTAGTCTTACCGAGCAAACCTAAGGTGAGTTCACTACTCTTAACATAAGCATGCATCCGGTGGGGACAATCAAACAGACCAAAACTTATAAACAGATTTTCGTAAACCCATATCCTTGTATGGGATATGAGGCGGTTTTCAAATACCCACATCCTTGCAGGGGATATGAGGCGGATTTCACAAACACATATCCTTGTAGGGGATATGCAACGGTTTTCAGTAAACGTTGATGTTGGATAATACACTCACTTTCTATCACTTAAGTCCCATCATACTACCGGGTTAGTTGCTTGTAGGGCAACGGGGTTATTAGTTGATAGCGCTATTAGGTTTGGCACCCTCACGACATACCTGGATAGGACGGGCATGAACTAATAACATTAAATCATGACCAATGTTTGATAGAGCATTGGAGAAGGGCAAAAAGGGCCGTCTACGGTATTGAGTTATTATCAACATAACATAAATCAGTAATCGGTAACGAACGGTTTGACAAATCAGTGGACTCACCAGCGTTGTCTGATACACTTTTCTGCATGCTTGCAGGCTTATAGGTTCATGTCTTTGGAACTTGCTGTCTGGGATGCTGGAGGGGTCATGGGTCGAGATACTTGGAATCACCAGACAAGTCAAATGGTTTTTACACACTTGGTTTATGAAGTTCTCAACTAATGTACTTTGCTTCCGCTGAACGATAAATAATGAATTGTAACGCTTCTTTTAATAAATGAAAGTTTTATTTGGAATAATTGTTATGAGTTCAATGTGATTGGTGGCTAGATCCTGGTACGTCACACGCCTTGCGGGGGTTTACGCATGTGGTATTTTGGGGGTATGACAGCAAAGATTACCATAAATCGCATAGCAAGTATTCAGTTCCCATACAAGTCCACATCTATGCATGACACATAACAACATTTACAGATGTACTGTCTACTCACACAAGTTAAGTCAAGGTCATCATTTCTAGTTATCATTATTATCGTGCAACAGATAGAATTTTATAATACAACTACCCAATAGCATATTCATCACATCTGTTTCACTGTCTGACCATTTGCCTTCACGGCGAAGGATCCTCACGGCGAAGGTCCATTCTTCACCGAGAACGTTTGTGACGAAGAATCCCAATGGTTCGTCAAGTACCACTCGATGAAGACCCATAGTTCGTCAAAAGGTCAATCGACGAAGAACCTTTCCTGACGGAGGATCATTCTTCTTCAAGGTGAGACGACGAAGAACCTCTTCTCGACGAAGTATCATCCTTCGTCGAGGGTCTTTCGTCGTTGTTCCTTAATAGCCGGCGTGATCTTCTGCAAACCCTAATCATGGCAGTTTCATCTTTAACACTTAATCATCAATCATTCACCCCAACCTTTTCATGAACATAATTATTATTCTAGCATACATAACTCAATCGAAACTAATATCACAAAACGCCAACCATCTAATCCCCTGGACAACCTATTATTACTAAGGTAAACTCATCACTTTTTAGTAATGCAAGACCCTAAACCCTCGATCATCATTCATCAGCACAGATTTGCATTTATCATCAATTATTCAATAACATCATAACAATCGGCCAGATTATGTTTAGTTTATAACGAGATTTCAAATCGTGTCCTAGTATCATGCAACTACCAAGCATCTACATGATCATAGAACCATAATTCCATCACATAACTATAATTAACAAAAGGTATGAATCACATAATGAGGAATCGTACCACTTGAAGGAGTGTACGATGTCGGTTCCAAAGAGAAGAATGAGACTTCACGAAGAGCTTCGAAGTAGAGGGTTGCCGTTGGGGTTGAAGAGAGCTAGGGTTGTGTAACTACGTGAGTTTGAGAACAAGAAAGCCCTACAAAGCTTTGTATACAGTTACCATCAAAATACATGGGCCGGACCAGCTTTGGTTAGTGGATGTTGGGCCGAGAACACCCAATAACAAGGGAGAGATTGTTTAGTCCGAAGAAGAGGTGTGCGACTCGGCTAGAGTTATGCGATCGACCTGTGCTTATATTTATAAAAACTTTTGATCATTGAATCATGAAAATCAAATACACTCCATTGCATTTAATAAGTTAGCATAACACACCCTCCACTTATAGTGAAACATAAAAAGGAATGATGCGAGGTTAGAGGTCACAAGATTCGATAACACCAACCTTGAAAGTGCGAGTTGTCACATGTAGATCCAAGAATCTCCTCTTTGTCAATCACCAAACCCTTTCTTTTATCTTTCTTAGACTCAGCTGCTTCTTCAACTAGTTTCTTTTCCTTTTTTTCCCTCCTGACTTCAACATTCTGAATTTCAATTTCATCAAACACAGCTTGAACATTGATTCCAAGCTTGTGTTCAACGACCGTGTAAAGCATATTCAGCTGTTCCTCCTTGATCACCTTATCAGCTCTTAAAGCTTTAACTTCCTTTCTTAAGGCTTCATTCTCGTTTGACGAAGATGTATATAGATCACCCAACATATCATGTAATGTCTTGTTAGCATCATTAAAGGTTTTGTAGTGATCATTTACCTCGTCCATCATTTCTGTCATTTGATCAATCACCTTGGCATGTTCTTCAAGTTCTTCTGACAATTGATCAATAAATTTAGCATGATCATCTAAATCCTTTTTCAATGTAACATTTTCAGCTTTAGCAGCTTCAAGCTTTTCTTTCAACTCTTCACGCTCTGCTTCAGCTTTAGCCTTTGCTTTCTCCAACACGCTAACCTTCTTTGTCACTTTCCATCATTGAATACATCAAAATCACCTGACAGAAGATCTTCTGGATACTCACCCACAACCTTGGGAAATCCATGACTAGAACTTGAAGTTGTAGCTTTCTTTGCAGATGAAGGATCTTCAACTTTCTTTGTTTCAAGCTCTGGAGTTTTCTCACGATCATCATGAATATGAATTGTTGGATTCTTCGGTGTTGGTGGTGGTGTAGATTGTCTTTCTCCCATAAACTCCACTTCCACCTCTTCATCTCTTACTTCAGTTCTTTCAAATTCAACATTCTCAGGAACTTTTTCAACTTCAGGAATTTTAACACTTTGAACTTCAGGGACTTCAACATTCTTTTCAACTATTGGAACCTCTGGAACTGCTGTAGATTGCTGAGGAATAGATGTAGAGTCTTTCTTATCTCTAACACTCCTTGAAACAGCTCCCAAAGGTCGTGCTTTATGCTTTTTCAGAACTTTCTTTTTCTCCTTTGGTGTTGGCACATATGTAGAGTCTTCCTCATCAGAAGCTTTCTTTTTCTTCGGAGTACCTTTGAACTTTTGCTTGCCACTGATGTAAGAAGTTGGAGCAATCTTGGTTGGATCAATCTCATCACTTTCAGTAGCACTGGAGTCAGTGTGCACAACCGTTTCAACTTCTTTTTCTTTTACACCTTCAGCTTCAACGTTTTCTTCTATTGTCTTTTCTACTTCTTTCTCAGTATTAGCACCTTGAGCACCTGCAGCCCTTGATCGCTTCAAGTAATCTTCGAACAACACATTCAACATATCAACACCTTCTTGGATCAAATCTGTAGGTGGAATAACAGTCTCATCTATCAACTTTGGTGGCGACTTCTTCTTTGTAGGTTCTACAATACAAATATTAACACTATTAGTATAATATTTAAAAGAATGATCTACCAACCTCTCTTGTGATTCCTGCTTTCCAACTTTACCCTTAATTACAACTTTCGGCGTAGATACTTTAGGTGAAATCTTAGGTGTTCTCTTTCTTTTCTTCTCGTCCTTCTCATACCAAAATCTTAACTTCTTTTCAACAATGTCATTCAATCTATTTGTTTCATCTTCAGAGTTACTATCTTCATGTCTCCATCGATCACCTTCAGGTGCCACATACTCTGCCTTCTTGATCTTTCCAATATTTCCCTTATACCTTGGCTCCTGCTCAGGCTTCAATCCCTTGTACTTATCCAACCTCTTTAAAGTTTCACTATCCATATGGTGTAACTTAAGTTCATCTTTTGGATCTTTTGGTAGATTTGGAACTTGATCATCCAGTAACATATGTACAAATCTGAGGTATATGATATACTTCTCGCCTTTAACATTGTCCACCATGTGATTGAAGATCAATTGCGAGATATTATATGGTCTGTTCAGCACCAAGCAAGCTATGATGTTCATTATATAGTCCGAAGTCTCATCATATGCTCCTTTCCTGTATGAGAGAGCATGAATAACACAGTGCACCAAGAATTTATATGGCCTGCAAAATTTTGACTTAATATATCCTATATCATTTACGTGCCCTGTGTATCCCATACGAAATCAAAATCCCTTGCATAGACGTTCTGGGATAATGATTGGATCATCGTCCTTATCTTTCAAATCTAAAACCCTCCTCTCGTCAGCTACAGTGAATTTTACTTCCAAATCGATGTCCTTTTTCTTTTCATCCTTCATCTTTACAGCTGAATAGATCCTCTGTTCTTTCTCATCATATCTTACAGAACTCCAGAATGTTCGGACATGT